>JAODAL010035379.1:0-43021 GCA_025379985.1 Phyllomedusa bahiana | reverse complement strand
ATTAGGGTTTTTCCCACAATCAGGTTTTTAATAGGCTTCCACGGGGCAGGTATATAGCTGCTTCCCAAGGCGGTTATAGAAACGGGCTATCCACGGGAGGAAAAATAGAGGCTTTCCCAGGCGGGAAAATTTAGATAGGGCTTCCCACAGGAGGTTATAGATATGGTCCCCAGGCAGGCATAAAATTTAGGGCTTTTTCCACAGGGGGGTATAAGATGGGCCCCCACGGGCAGGAAAAAGAGGGGGGCTTCCCAAGGCAGGCAAATAATGGGGTTTCCCCAAGGCAGGTATATAGTTTTTTGCCAAAATAAAAAAACACTAATATCACCTTGGTTACCTGCTTGGCTGGCGCCTATCCTACCCGGGAGTTTTCCCGGGTGGGCTGGACGCACCCCGCCACGCCGGGAAAGTCCTCCGAGCCCCGGGGCCCGCACTTTATTACTGTGTCGCCCAGGAGGGGCAGCGGCGCGGTGAGGGGGATTTTTCACCCCGGGCGTCCCCAATTCACCCAATTTTGCCTGAGGGCCCCGGGGCGTTCCCCCCGCAAAACCGGGGGGCGGGCCGTAAAAGCGCTATTTAGCGCCCGGGGGGGAGGGGACGGGGGCCGTTTTCCGACGAGCGGCGGGCCCGGATGGGCCCCCGGGGGCCGTACTTTGCCCGGTCTGTTTTAGAGAAAAATGAAACCTTGAATTGAGGGGAAAAAACAGTCTAAACCCAAGGGCAAATTTCCCTTCTAAACTAAGAAGTGTTTTGGGGATGATTAGGACATTTGTATTAAATTATTCCTTTAAAAACTAAGGGGGGGTGTATTTTGTTGTTATCACACTAAAAAAAAAGAAAAGGGTATTAATGTAAAATAAAATAAAATTCCTAAATAAATTTGTAAAAAAGTCATTACCAAAAAATATACTAAAAATGAGAGTTCATGTCAAAATAGCATAGTGAAATTTGTGATCTGGGGTCAAAAGGTTTGGGGGTCATCTTGGGGCCCCAGGAAAGGGATAGTTTGTCCATAAATAAATGGTGGTTGGGAAAGATCCTTTTCGGTACTTTTTTTAAAAGTGGGGTGTCATGCAATTTTGGGGCTATGCTGTGGCCCAGGACGGGTTATAGCCCAATGCCCAGTGAAAACTAAAAGGTTTTTAAAAAAGACTACTTTTTCCCAGATTTTTAAATTCTGGGGGTTTCAGAAGGGGTTTAATGGTTTTTCGTGGTCGGGCAGATAAGTTAATGTCCGTTCAACAAAAATGGTGGTTCAAAGCCCCTTTTTCCCCGGGGCACTTTTTAATTTGGGGTAAGAAGGTTTAATGGTCAAAAATGCGGCCGGGGACGGGTTTTATCAATGTCCAGTTAAACTAAAATGGTGGTTCAAAGCCCCTTTTTCCGACATTTTTTTAATTTTGGGGGGTCAATAGGTTTAATGGTCATACTGGGGTCCGGCAGGTATGTCAATGTCCAGTTAACAAAAAGGGGTGGTTAAAAGACTCCTTTTCCCATAATTTTTAATTTGGGCGACAGGTTTTAAATGGTCAAAATGCTAAGGACAGTTATGTTAATTGTCCCATTCAACAAAAATGGTGGTTGAAGACCCCTTTTTTCCGGGACTTTTTAATTGGGGTCTGGGGTTTGGGTCATGCGGGTTTCCAGGAAAGGGGTTATTCAATGTCCAGTTCAAGTAAAATGATGGTTCAATCATACTGCCTTCTGGCACTTTTTAATTTGTGGGTCATGCAGGTTTAAGGCTCATGCTGTGGTGCAAGACAGGGATAGTGAATGGTCTGTGATTTTTTTTCTGTGGCTTTTATAACCTAAGTGTGTTGCCTAAGATGTAGCACGTATACAGTTTGCTGTTGTGGATGTTAATTCCAGCTTCTCCATCCCTGTTTGGGTGTAAGAATGAAGGTGTTGTTCCTCTCCATAGACTTTAATGGTCATCGGCGATAATCTATTATCGACTATCGGATATCTTATTGATAATTGCTGATATCGACTATCGACCCGATGACGATAGTCAACGTAATCGCTCATCACTAATAGTGAATGGTCTGTGACTTTTTATCTGTGACTTTTATAACCTAATTGTCTTGCCTAAGATGTAGCACGTATCCAGTTTACTGTTGTGGATGTTAATTCCAGCTTCTCCAGCCCTGTTTGGGTGTAAGAATAAAGGTGTTGTTCCTCTCTCATAGACTTTAATGGTCATCGGCGATAATCTGTTATCGACTATCGGATATCGTCATGATAATTGCCGATATCGACTATCGAATCGATAACGATAGTTGACACAATCGCTCATCACTAGTAATAACATCATAAAGTGAATATATAATACATACATCAAGTCGTATAATAAAAACAAAGGGCCACATGTATGAACCTGTTTAGGTGTAAAACTCACTTTTTTGCCCACAGTAACCTATGGGCAAAAGAGTGAGCTTTAGACCTAAACAGGTTCATACATGTGGCCCAAAGTGACCAAGTACATCTGCCATATATAATTAAAACTCATTCCCATGGATAAACGGACAGACCTATCCATTACTTCAGGACAGAGTCCTATATAACTAACTGTGCATGCGTGTGTAGTAAAAACAGAGAATCTATCACCTGATATATGACGTACAGTTAATAAAAGAACTCACACTCCAAAGGATTACCCGCACATGCCCAGTGAAGACTAAATTACTCATCAGTCCATATGTAGTATGGGCAAATCCCATTAATGTCCAACATTACATAGATTTACTATTCCAACAACTGAAATTTCCTGATAAAAGTAGCACCGAAATAAAATGTATTAGATTCACAGGGTTTATAAGGTCCAGAATTGTCACACCACCACCCGAACGAACATGCAGCCGTACGGGGATTGAACTCAGGCAGTATAGACTTGCCATACGGCTGCATGTTAGCTCCTACTATCCATACTTTGGGTGCACCAGAAAAGAAAAGGAAAATTGAATTCATTACACTTTGACTTGAGTCTCCTATTGCAGTAAATATTTTATATATATTATTATATATATATTATTTATATATATATATATATTTGTAATAAACCACAAGGGGCCGTAGTGGACGGTCGATATGTCTCACCGAGATGTCTGGTCCGGTGTGGTAAAAAGCCTTTATAGTACTGGTGCAGCGGCAGTAGGCCCTGACACACTTTTCAATACGTTTTATAGTATGTATGCAGTTAATCGGGTAGGCTTTTATGGAGTAGCCAAAAAAGGAGCGGGGTGGGTTGGCTACTCCCATGTCCAGGTCCAGGCCTTGGTTTTGTTTTCAGACGTATATAAACCTGGCAAGTCAGGTGGGCAAGGGGTGTGTCTGTCAGAAGGAGTCTGACAGTTTTAGATTTCAGACAGAGTGTCTACAGCAGGCTGCCTGCAAATCCCCTTGAGACTTGATCCTGCTAAAAAACCAGAGACTGTGAGTTTTCACACGGACAGTGTGTGTTTGTTTTGCGCTGAAGGCCAGCTACGTTGTTTTCCTTTTGTGTGCACTTTCGGCAATAAACGCCATTCTAAGGGAGTCGCAGACTGTGTTTCTCTGCCAACCTTGAACTGATTCCCACAATATATATTTTATATTAAATTATATATATATATATATATTTATATAATATATATTATATATGTCAAAAAGTTGGAATTCTTGCAGTAGGTAATTGGCTTTAAAAAGGGTGGGAAAGCAAAGATGAAGAGCCAATGGGTGTGTCAGATAATGGATCAAATTCATTGTCACCTTCCACCCAAAGGACAACCACAACCTCATGGAAATATGATTAAACTCCCCAGACATATAGTGAAAGCTGATAGGCTTGTGTTGGGGAGGTAAGTGATATCAAAACTAAAAGCAGAGTCTTCAACTTTGTCTTTTACAAAAAATATAGTATACCATTTCATTTGAGCAACAATTCAGGAATTCCCAATACCACTGGGTGGAATGAACATGACTTGTTTTTTTATTTCAAATCAGTATAGGTGCTGTGTTAGGAAGTTTCTGAGTCTGATCTTTATGAAAATGAGTTTCTTTTTCCAAAGGTAATAAATCAAAAAGATACTCTCTTTGGGGACATTCAGACCCTAAACATTCAGGGATACTACTTTGATCAAATTTACGTCTGCCAGGGAGGAAAGAGAGCAAATGGAAGGGAAAAAGAGAAAAAGAAATATGCAATAGGGGGTGCAGATAAGAGAGGAGAGTGAAGACTTAGAAATGATAGAGCAAGAAGGGGATTCTAGAACATGGTCTAAAAAAGTAAAGAGGAGATGGGAAAAAAAAGGTCATAAATGAGTGAGAGGCCATTAAAGCATCACTTAAGGAAAAAGAGGCAGGTTCCTTGGGTTTTTGGTGAATGTTGAAATGCCAGAAGAGAAAGACTGTTCAACATCACTGGGAACAGCTGCGATAATAATTAGGGGTAATCTAATAATTAGGGGTAGAGAGGTCAATTTGGAGTTGGCTAATGAAAGGGGAAGGTAAGAACCCATAAATGATAAGAGTATTCTTTGTTGGCAAGTTCACAAGAGACACAAGTTAGATCTACAGAACAAGGCTACGAAAGTGTTTTGGCGCAAGATATGCCATAAAAATGGCAAAGCCCCATTCATACGTGTCGACCTTAGGCTCCAGTTTTCATACTACTACGCAGAAAAAAGTACAATCAGTCCTTGTTTAAATACTGCATACCCAGAACTTGGTCAGAAAGCAGACTCCATCTGCCATGATCAAGACATGTCCTTAAGATAGGATTTCATTTATTTAAAGGAAAAAGTGTAAATCCAGCATCCTTTTATTCCAATAATGGGGTTCAAGGCCCCATCGTTTCCTTTCCCAAAGTCCATTTTGTGGCAACTGACTGTAAGTTCAGCTGCAGTTAAAAGCTGCTCCCAACCAAGTCCCTCTTATGTAGCTGTACAAAACTTTGTTCAGCTTCTTTCCGCATTCTTGATTTAATCCCTTTTTCAAGCCCCATAAAATAGTGACGGGAGTCATAAAGTTTGGATTTGTTAGAATCTTTCTCTATTATTACTTACATAAGGAAATGTTTGGATTATACCTTTTATATATTTAATGTAATTTCAGTGTATTCCAATTTAATTTAAACTTTGGTATTTTAAAATACCTTTTCGTTCCCACCGAATGTTAACTCTGAAAAAAAGAAAACTTAGAATATATTTTTTTAAGTGCCTTATGTTTACCTGGAGAAGAAATGTCTTTTACTTCATTCTGAATCATTTCAGTGCCTTCCTTTTCTCACATTCAGAACCATCACGGGATGTAGCCAATAAAATATTGAACCACATAGAAGTCTCATTTATCATGTGGAAATGTCATAATAATTACTCTCACTCATATCTTTGTGGGCATGGAGGAAGATAATTTACCTTTGTATTTGCTTTACTTCCTAATTTTTTTTTTTTGAAAAATTTATTGTATTCTGTATATGTATTTTATGTAATTTTTCAAAAATATGATCACGAGATCGTTGGGGAAACTTTTTCCTAGCGGGACATCACAGGTTAAATGAAAACTACAATTTTTTTATTTCTATGATGGCTTTTTCCAGTAAAGCACAAAAAACCCCAGACCTCCACATAGTGTTGAGGTTTGGTTGGCTATCGAGATCGAGGGGTTAGTCGATAGTCGGCCGCTACGAAAAAGGTTTTCGATATGGCATCGATTATGGCGATTACCATTAAAGTTTGGGAGGCAACAACACCTTCTTTTTCCCCCAAAAAAGGCTGGAAAAGTGAAATTAAATCCACAACATAAAAATGGATACGTGCTACATCTTGGCAACACTTTTTGGGTTATAAAAGTCAAGAAACCTTTCAATTCACCTGTGGTGAAAAAAGAAATTTTTGGGTTTTTTTATTTTGTATGCTGCGTCAATGAACAAAGCTGGGTGCGCAAAAATAAAAAAACACGTATTTTAGTTTTGTATAATACACTATTTTTTTTACCCTTTTTAAATTTACCTGTGGTAATATAGAATTGCGTTTTAAAATTTGTGGAGCTGCGTAATAACAATGCTGGGTCGAAAAGTCAAAAAACGTAATGTTTGTTTTGTTTTGATACACGGTATTTTGGGAAAAAAAACAACCTGTCTGCTACAAGTTGCGGGTTTTAATTTAACGCAAAATGGTATTAACAGTCACCCGGTGGTTTTAAAGGGTAAATAAAATGAACACATATCTGAAATGTAAACTATAATAAAAGGGGGGTTTTGCAGCTAACAAGAACCTGCATTATAGAAATGATTTGTATCCAATTTTGGTCGGGTTTTGGCCCAATACCCGGGGAAATTTTTCAATAGAAAACTTTTAAAAAAAAAATATTCACTACAATGTCTACCTAAGTTTGGTGAAACTTTACCCGGTTTTTCCTTTATAGATAAGCTTGTTGTGTTCGCCCGGGGGCCCCCCCCTGCCCCCCCGAGTGAAATTTACAGTGTAATCTGCTTTAAATTTTTAAGCAAACTACAAAAAATCTTCAATTTCTAAAAAACTAAATTGGAAGGATCACAGCTAATAGTTTGAGGTTTCTCTGTGCAAAAATAGAAAAATTCGCTGACTGTTTGGCACAGGCAGAGCGCGGTCCTACCCCTAGAGCCGCTGGGGAACACTGGGGAAAAAACAGGAACGCGTTCTATGAAAAACGGGGTCATGTGTTTTTCAGCAATCGCAACCATCCTCCCGTCATGACTCGCACAACTCTAAAACCCCTGCTTATTCTGTAATCTGATTGTGGCCGCAAAATTGGGAAAGCGCCGAAAAAGGGATTTTTAATGCTGCCAGATTTTAAACCTTTAATTATCGCATGATCTGGAAATTTCGTACCCCTAAAAACCTTCGATTTCAACTTTTGTCGATAAAACGTAACACACCCACCACCGAACTTTTTGCAAACGTCCCCCCATTATGCTATTAAGCAATAACATTTTACAGCTATTTACCCAAAAAAAATCTCAATCCAAATCTATCCAACTCACATCACAGAATGGGGCGAAGGGATGAAAATCAAGAACAAATATCTATTTCAATACAAGGGTTTATTTTGCTTAACCTCTTATCCCCTTTTTTGACATTTGACGCACATCATAATTCAGGAGTGTAGGAAAGATTTTGGGGCAGGAAAAAAAAGAAAGAAAAATACAGCACATGTCTATTACCAGAGATAACTCAGGTCATGGCTGTTTAACTTTACATGTGAATCGCGTTTTTCTAGAGGAAGAGTGCAATAGGAGATCTTAAAATACACTTAAGTACAGTCATTCCTCGCTATATCGCGGTTCACTTATTGCGGCTTCAATGTAGTGCAGGTTTTTAAAATAAATATATATCTAGTTCTGTATCGCAGAGTTTTTACTATATCGCATGATTTTGTGGTACATAGAGTAGGCAAGCGGCTGGAAAAATAGTAGATGGTAGATAGGTGCCAAGAAGGTTGCTATATGGTCTGTCAAAATTTCAGGTATGTCACACTGGACGATCCGTCGTACACCCCGGCTTTTCCATCCAGCCAAATTGTAGCAGCAGAACTGCAATCTATGTTCCACCGTAGTCCAAGGAGCTCGGTGGAGAAAAAGAGCAGGTTAGAGTAGGTTTCTGACACGTGTGCATTTAGTATAGCTGCCATGCAGCTTTCATGGGCTCTTTTTCTGGGATGGTTGAAGCAAGGGTGGGAGGCCGTCCCCACAGTCTAGTCCAGGCTTTTGCTGTACCTCTTGAGGCCTTTAAAAGCCTGCTAGTTGCAGACCTCAGGTGAGGAGTGTAAACCTAAGGATTCTGTTTGCCATGTCCCTCCAGAGTGTGCTGCAGTAAGGAGCTTGGAAAGGAGCTCCAGGATGCTGTCCGGCTACCCTGATCTTGGACTCAAACTGCACCATATGTTGCAGACATACGTCTACTTGGCTGAAGCTAAGCCACATGCTTGTTCTGTGTATGGACTTTAACAGGATGCTGTGATAACTCCGGCTGGAGAGTGTTTTTTTTTGTTCCTGATTGCTGTAACTTTGTTTTTTTGCGAAAAATAAAAACCCTGTTATTTTTGCATCCAAAACCCATTTGTGCCTACCATTTTTGCAGTTAATCTCCCACAATAGGTATTTCTATAAAATTTATGATTTTAACTATTTTTGACTAAAAAATTTAAAACAATATTAAAAAATATATGTTAATTCAAACATATTAAAAGAATATTAAATCAAAATAAATTACAGTATGTATTTCATCAGTGGATGAATACCGCACTGTACACAAAAGTAAAGCAGTATGCCACTACCGCAAGTTTGCCAATATGAGTTTGTACACAGCACACTATTCATTGATGGAATGGAAGGCAACCTGTGTTCGGTATCCTGGGTGCTAATTGGCTCAGTGACCGTAGCATTGGTCTGTTTGCTCTCCCACACTGTGCCCAAACATTCAGCATCTCTCCTGTCCAATTTACATTAATGTCTGATCGCTGTGAAAGGTTTATAGGAGAGTGGAAAGGGTTTATAAAGCCTTAAAATATATAAATAATAATAAAATAAAAAAATAACAACACCACTACTTAGCAGATTTTAACCTATCGCAGGGTTCTCTGGAACTGGAAGTGAGGGATCACTGTATTGCAGAATAGTGTATAAGGGATAGGGCCCCATAGTGAAGTATCCTAGGAAGTAAAACTATAAAAAATAGGGAGTAAAAAGTAAAAACTTTAAAAAAGAAAAAAAAAGAAAAAATTAAGGTTTAAAACGATCCATGTTTTCCCATTTTACATAAAAAAGAAAAACAATGAAACATAATTGGTGTTACCGATTTTGTAAAAGTCTGATCTATTAAAACATAATCACATAAAACAGGAAAGAAGAATGGATCCAGCTCACCATGTGTCAAACAATGTGTTGTAAATTCTCAGTTAATCTCTGCAGGCAGTGCACAGGTGGCTTGCGGGACTACAAGCTCAGATAAACTTTCGATGAGACGTGTTTCCAGCACTTGCAATCCAATAAAAACCAATGCTTTATTTCATTCTGTTTAAAAATACCAAAAATGTGGAAGATAATTGCATTGTAGCAAAATGGAACTATTCTCCACATTGTTGGTATTTTTAAACAGAATGAAAAAAGGTGTTGGTCTTCACTGAATTGCGAGTGCTGGCAGCATGTCAAACTATAACCTTATTTATCCCATATGTGAATGGCATAAAAAAAAACAACTGTCATTTTTTGTTTGCCTTATATTACCAAATATTAGGAGTAGAAAGAAGTTGTATATACCCCAAAATGATACTAATACACTGCAGCAAGCAGAAAAAACAAGCTCTCATATGGATCTGTAAATGGAAAAATATGTTTTTATACAAATTAAACAATATAATTACAAGAAGAAGCTTGTTTAAAATAAGAAATATAATCACAATCTTTAGTACATTAATAAACTATACTTCATCAATTAGGTAGAAAAGAAACAAAATTTGGTTAAAAACAAATAAATGATACCCATACATTCTAGGGTAGACACAAATCACACCATTCTACAATGACAATTTAATTTAAAGAAATGGTAAAATTATATTATCTTAATAATATGAAAAATCAGTATGACATAGATGAAGGTCAAGTGAGTAGAACAATATATAGTCACATTAAATACTAAATATATATGCAAAAGTAATTCAATACATTACCAGAATATGTGGGCATGGAAGAGAATCGCTACCCAGGAGATAGGACAGCCGCAACTCACGTTTCACCAAGCTTTTACAAGAGGCTCAATGATAAATGCACAAAAGGTCCATATACAGTCATATGAAAAAGTTTGGGCACCCCTATTAATCTTAATCATTTTTAGTTCTAATTATTTGGGTGTTTTGCAACAGCCATTTCAATTTGATATATCTAGAAACTGAGGGACACAGTAATATTTCCGGATTGAAATGAGGTTTATTGAAACTAACACAAATGTGCAATATGCATTCAACCAAAATTTGACCGGTGCAAAAGTATGGGCCCCCAACAAAAAAGTGACATTAATATTTAGTAGATCCTCCTTTTGCCAAAAATAAAAGCCTCTAGTCGCTTCCTGGTAGCTTTTAAATCCGTTCCTGGTTTCCTGGATAAGGTATTTTTTCCCTTCCTCTTTACAAAACAATTTCAAGTTCGTTAAGTTTGATGGTCGACCGGAAAGGGGCAGCCCGCTTCAAAGTATCCCACAGAGGGTCAATGATATCTCGGGTCTGGGGACTGGGACAGGCCATTCCAGAACATTGTAATTGTTCCTCTGCATGAATGCACTGAGTAGATTTGGAGCTGTGGTTTGGGACATTGTCTTGCGAAAAATCCATCCCGGCGTAACTTCAAATTCATCACTGATTCTTGTACATTATTCTGAAGAATCTGCTGGATACCCAGTTGAATCCATGCGACCCTCAACTTTAACAAGATTCCCGGTGCGGGGATTTGGCACACCAGCCCCAAAGCATGATGGAACCTCCACCAAATTTTTACAAATGGGCAGCAAGTGTTTTTCTTGGAATGCTGGGGTTTTTGGGACGCCATGCATAACGCCTTTTTGTATGACCAAACAACTCAATCTTTGTTTCATCAGTCCACGGACCTTCTTCCAAAAATGAAGCTGGCTTGTTTCCAAATGTGCTTTTGCATACCTCAGGCGACTCTGTTTTGTTTTGGGGTGTTTTCAGAAACGGTGCTTTCGCATCACTCTCCCATACAGCTTTCTACTTGGGGCAAAGTGTGCTGTATTGTTGACCGATGCACAGTGACACCATCGCAGCAAAGATGATGCTGCAGCTCTTTGGAGGGTGGTCTGTGGATTGTCCTTGACTGTTCTCACCATTCTTCTTCTCTGCCTTTCTGATATTTTTCTTGGCCTGCCACTTCTGGGCTTAACAAGAACTGTCCCTGTGGTCTTCCATTTCCTTACTATGTTCCTCACAGTGGAAACTGACAGGTTAAATCTCTGAGACAACTTTTTGTATTCTTCCCTGAACAACTATGTTGAACAATCTTTGTTTTCAGATCATTTGAGAGTTGTTTTGAGGAGCCCATGATGCCACTCTTAACAGGAGATTCAAATAGGAGAACAACTTGCAATTGGCCACCTTAAATACCTTTTCTCATCATTGGATACACCTGGCTATGAAGTTCAAATCTCAGTGAGGTTACAAAACCAATGCTGTGCTTCAGAAAGTCATTTAAAAAGAAGTTAGGAGATTCAAATCAATAAAATGATAAGGGTACCCAAATTTTTGCAGCAGTCAAAATTTGGTTTAATGCTTATTGCACATTTTGTGTTAGTACAATAAACCTCATTTCAATCCGGAAATATTACTGTGTCCATCATTTATTTAGATATATCAAATTGAAATGGCTGTTTGCAAACACCCAAATATTTAGAACTAAAAATGATTACGATTAATAGGGGTTGCCCAAACTTTTTCATATGACTGTATAATTCCACTATTTTTCTCTGTTATATATATATTTTATATATATATATATATATTATATTATATATATATATATATATATAGTATTATTATACACAGTACAGGCCAAAAGTTTGGGACACACCTCATTCCAAGAGTTTTCTGTATTTTCATTACTATAAAAATTGTAGATTCACACTGAAGGCATCAAAACTATGAACACATGTGGAATTATATACTTAACAAAAAATTGTGAAACAACTGAAAATATAAGACATATTTTCAGTTGTTTCACACTTTTTTGTAAAGTATATAATTCCACATGTGTTAATTCATAGTTTTGATGCCTTCAGTGTGAATCTACAATTTTTATAGTCATGAAAATACAGAAAACTGTTGGAATGAGGTGTGTCCAAACTTTTGGTCTGTACTGTATATATACACACATACATATATATAAACATATATAGATAGATATAGATAGATAGATAGATAGATAGATAGATAGATAGATAGATAGATAGAAAAATAGTGGAAACCCCACCCATATCATTTCGATTGGCCAAAAGATGAAAAATATTAAAACATTAATGCCTTTATCAAAACAAAAGATTTGGCATCTGGAAGGAGGGATGTGTGCAGAATCAGAGCACAGCACTCACTTCCACCTTGCGCCGAGTAAAGAGTAGCGCAGATGCATTAGAATACTAAAACAGAAACGCCATATTAAAAGCTGGAAATCATGCATGCAACAGATAACCCCTTGCCCAGCCATATCTTGCACGATCTGCAATAGAACAGAGCAGATGCATCAAAGAAGGTAAAGTATAAGTGCCAAGACTGCATTCTCTATACCTGCTCACACGCCTATAGAATAACAAATACTCGCTATAACACAGCAACCTAATTATAAAGTATATGCACAATAAAATTAAATATAAATAATAATAAAATGAACATATTGAAAAAATATCTACTACAAAAAAAAAAGTGAAAATAACTGCCTAAATAGTGAAAAAGTGAAGACAAATAAATAGGTGATAGAAATCAAAATAAGTGCAATGTGTAAGAGGGTATATTATATAAAAGAACCCAAGTATGTATTAAAAAAATGATCAGGATAAATATAATATATATTATTAAATAATGTAACATAAGTGATTAACATAAATGTCATTAAGTAAAGCGAAGAAAAAAAAACACCAAAAAGTGACACTACAAATAAAACTATAGTGAATAATTTTAATAATAAATATGTGTAAATCTACAGTTGTGATGCATACTATTAATAATCACTATAATGAAAATAACCCAAATATAAACAGCTAAATAAGTAAATACAAGAATACCATATGGCGATACAGTGATTATAATTATATGAGGGTAGGAGGAAAAAATAAACATTTAAATAGATATATAGCAATATAATTATATACAGGACCTCATAGCTAAAAATACATTAAAAAAAAGACATTTTTATTATATTAAAAAAGTTTTATAAATAATGAAGAATAATACATATAAGGAAAAATAATACATAATGGAAGAAGAAAAAAATTACTTAGATAATAATAAATATGGGAAAAGATAAGGCGAATACGTCCATAGCTTGAAAATCCATATGCATTTAATTTGTTCCAAGCATTGGGACAAGTCACTCCCTCTCATACCCAGAGAGACTTTATCAATTCCTCAGAAACGCAACAAATGTCCTGTACAATCATGGTTTTCAAAATGTCTTGCCACTGGTTTCAATTTAGATATCAATTCAAACTGATGATATTGAAGTCTGGAAGCAGAATATCTCTCAGATGTTCCTGGATTCTGATTCGCAATTCATAGGTTGTCATTCCTATGTAAATTAAATTACAAGGAAATGAGATGTAATAAATGACTCCCGATGACTTACAATTTATAAAGTGGACAATATCAAACTTCCTTTGCCCATCTGATGACTCAAAAATGTCACTGCTTGGCACACACCGAACATGATCCATATAGGACAAATCCCCACTTTGAGCCACGAGATTCAAAATTAAATTTGGAACGGGGACATATATAGTGACTCACCAATAAATCCCCCAGTGTTTTTCTTCTCCTCTCAACAATACAAGGTTTTTTTCGGTAGACATTAGCTCAGGTCAGGATCAGTCATTAGCACAGATGAATATTTTTGAAATACTGACCTCATATTTTTGCATTGGGTGTTATGGTTTGTAACAATTGAGATTTCACCTGAAATTGTATCATGAATCCGAGGAGTTAACAATTTGGATCTTTCAGAATTGCTTGCTCTCCTATATCCATTTTCGATATGATTCTCTTGATAACCTCTTTGTCTGAAATGATGGTTTAAAAGTATTGCCTCATCTTCTAAGGCTTGTGTAGTATTACATTTTCTTCTGGCCCTGAGAAATTGACCAATGGGAATAAATGAAACGGGGTGTTTTGGGTGAAAGGAGGATGCATGCAATAGTGAATTTACAGCAGCATTTTTACTAAATACTTGCTGTTAATATGTCTAGATTCCAAAATGTCTATCCCAATATCCAAAACAGGATATCATCAATGAATCTCATCCAGGTGATAATCTGTCCACCAAAACCTTCTTGATCAACAAAAACACAATGCCGTTCCCAAAAAAACGAAAATAAGTTTGCCTAAGACGGGGCACAAGTGGCCCCCATAGTTGTTCCTTCTGTCTGTAAATACAATTGGCCCTTAAATGTGAAAAAATTATGCTGTAATATAAACTCCAGAAGAATCAAAGGAAGTTCAATCAGATCCAGATCCAAATTTCTCAATTCCAGAAAAATATGGATGCCTGCAAACCATCATGATGTTGAATACAAGTCTATAAGCATTAACATCACATGATATTAAAAACAGATCATCCAAAATTATACCATCCAATCGCTGGATGGTAGCGTTTTGACACAGGGTCAAAGATAATAGTCCAAGAAGCGGCACACTGGCTCACAGAAACTACCCCATCCCAACACTATTGAGTGCTCTGGAGGTGTTAATAAGTTCATGTGAATCTTTGGGAGTAAATACAGTGTGAGTACAATTGGTAACTGTACCCATCCAAAATGTAGGGATTATACCACTTCTGAAAGCTGACTCTAAAATGCAATCTAATTCCTTTTTGAACACCAGAGTTGGGTTACACTCCAATTTTTTATAGCAATCCCTGTCCATCAGTTGTCAATTCGTTTCTGCTTCTTACTTGGCAGCCGACCATAATACCACATTTCCGCCTTTATTGGCTGTCTTAATAACAACTTCTTTAATTGATTTAAATTCTTGGAGTGCCACTCGTTGCTGCTTAGACAGATTGTCATATGGCCGACTCGCTGGAAGTTTTCTCAATTCCTCAATTACCAATTTTATAAACATATCCACCGACGGACTAAGAGCCATTGGTGGAAAGGCCCTAGATCTAGGTTGGATGAATGAAGGAAATTTTTTATTACTTGTATTTCGTTCTTGAAGCAGTGATTCTCCTGGGCTGAAAAATTTAAAGAGATACCACCTTTAGAAAAATGTTTTGTCAGTAAAAGTTTGTGGGCAAAAAGGAAAACATCTTTGATAAAAATAAATTCTTCATATTCTTATACAGAAAAAAAGACAAATCAAGGGGTAAAACAGATTTTTAATCCTTCGTACTTTGAAATTTAGAATGATTAATAAGCTTTAATTAATTCACTGAGACCTCTGTTGAATTGGATTTTCTCTTTACTGGAGTACTGCGAGTATCGTATCGCTCTGGTCTGGTAGCTCCATCTCCATTTTGAGTTGATCTTGAAGAAGTAGACGAGCTGCTGCCCAAGGATGATAAGGAATCCGTTCACGACATGGACTTTTTGGTTTCTTGAAAGTACCATTTAAAGATGGTGCTGATAATCCGCAAAATCACATTGAAAATTCTTGGATTTTACACTCTGTATTTCCTTCTCCCATTTCTGCAATTCAGACCCAACATGGGTTTCAAATTTAGTAAGGTTTTCATTCTTTAGAGCCCCCTTTAATTTATCTCGTAATGGAACTATCAAAATTCTCCAATAGTTTTTTCTCAATGAAAAAAGGTGTTGGTGTTTACTGCATTGTGAGTGCTGGCAGCGTGTCTCTCTAAAAGTTTGTCAAACTATAACCTTATTTATCCCACATGTGAATGTCATAAAAAATAAAAAAAACAACTGTTTTTTGTTTGCCTCATTTTACCAAAAATTAGGAGTAGAAAGTAATCACAAAGTTGTATACACCCTAAAATCGTACTAATACACTGCAGAAGCAGAATAGACAATCTCTCATATGGATCTGTAAATGAAAAAATAAAAAAGTTGTTCACAACAGAAAATGGCAATACAAAGCACACGGTATTAAAACAAAAACTATATAAACGTGAAAAACAATGACAGTTTTTTTCCAAATAACACAACACCAAAGATTGTTTTTTAACAATTAAAATGCACTATTCTTTGAAAAAAATGCCCTCCTATTTCTATGATGATGGAAAATAAAAAAAAAATTACTTTTGGAAAGTGGGGAATAAAAATGAGCTTGCCAAAAATAGCTGCATCAGAAACGAGCTAAATATTTATATGAACTCCTATGACTAAGCTTCTACATAGGTCCAGTTAGTGACAATCATTTTTTTTTTCCAAGAATAGCAAGTATTATTTTTTTCACATTATTTATTTTAAAAATAGAAAAAGAAAACTACAAACCGACATATCAAGCAAAGTATTCACATCATAGATGTTGTTGATTCTGGACATGATTTTTATCAATATCTGAGTAATTGTGTAACCACAACACAAAATGGTCCAGGTCCATGCCTGCTAAACAACATCTTATACGAACATCATTTCTTTGACAATCAAATTCATGCAATATATTCCTGGATGAACATTGTATGTGCAAATAAGAACTCGATGGAAAATTGGTGATTTGTTCTGAATCCCCAAATTGTCACCCAACATAATGCAAAAGACTAAAGAAAATTAAGCAGATAATTAATACAGATGAAGCAAGTCTTTCCATACAACAGTCACAGACAGTCATATAACAGGTTTAAGGGAAGATTCAGGGACAGTTAGTTCTCAGGTTCAGTCATCATTTATTATTGTTCGCCTTACAGATTGAATTCACTCATGATGTCAGCAGCAATCCTGCTCCTGCTTTCATTCGCCTTGATATCCATCTAATGAATCAATTAATGGAGAGTCTATCTAGTTTTTAGTTTATACATATGTTGAATAATTAATGCATGTAACTGCTTATTGAATACCCTACATAGTTTTGTTTGTGTCTTTTAGTCCATTAGTGTTGTTACACTTACTTTGATTATACCACTTCTCACTTTTTTTTATAAATGTTATTTGACAATTGTTCAAATTTTAGTATTTTTGTTGTGCTATATAGTTTACCTATAATTTACCTTTCTGATATATCATACGCTTGTTTTTTTAATTGTTCAAAAAGTCTGGTTTACTCACCTTAACTGATTCTGGCTCTAAATCCCAGCACTTATTTATTTCCTGCTCATTGATCTCCTACTCTGACTATACAGTGGTGCTGGATTCTTCCATTGTGAGAGGTATATTTTTTTTAATTTTACTACTGCAGCACCAACATAAATTTATTTTTAAAAATTAACATAGACAACCCCTTCAAAGGAGTATTCTGAGCTGGTATCTTGTTGAACTCTCACAGGTTAATAACAGATATTAATCAATATTTGTTGAAATATTTATTATTAGTGTATTGTTTTAAATTTTCACAAATTCTTGTAGAATAATCCAAAAGCTGAAACATTACAGCAGATCATTTTAAATAAGTCCTGGATCACATCTCCGTTGCAGGTTCTGACTACATCGTGTTGGGTTTCTGTCTTAACGGAAAAGTTTGATGCAATATCTTTTCCGTGACTTCCGACACAAGTGTGAACTTAGGGGCTCATGTATTAAAACTGTAAAGGTCTAAGACTGTCTTTGTTGCCCATAGCAACCAATCAGTGCTCTGAAAAAATTAAAGGGGAGTTCTAATTGGTTACTTTGGACATCAAAGAAAGTATTAGACCTAGACAGTTTCATACATGTCCCTCTTATTCTAAGCAACAAGCAAAAGTGGATGCAATCACTTCTGTGCTGCTACAAAGTACATTAAGTAAATCATTGACAAAGACAAATGGTAGGCAACTATATCTAATATGAAAATAAGGCAAAACGAGTATGCAAAATAAACCCAAACATGAACCAAGGTATATCCGTGAGTGATAACCCAAGAATATACATTTATAGACACAAAAGGCAGTGCACAGTACAAACAAAGGTTAAGGAGGTGGGGGAATAGCTGAACGTACTACGACCAATTATTAAGAAGCAAACTGTTAAGAAGCGCCGTTAAGATGAGCCTTTAAGGTAAGACTTCTAAGGTTGCCACAGGAATTGAGAGTCATTCAGGAAACTTGTGAGTCTGTCATTGGCTATTATCCAACCCAATTTGTTATTAACTAGATCTAAAGAAACTGATTGGGATTTCCAGCTTCTTGCAATAGCCAATTTGGCTGCCAAGTAAATAAAATAAATGAGTTTGCTGTGTGCCCGAAGGAATATCAGGAATGGGAACATTCAGAAGAGCTTGCTCAGGATTTTTTCCTAAGATTAATGCCAGTGACAGAAAGCATAAGGTTATACATACAAATATATGTTACAAATGATCAGACATTCCTACTAAACTTGGTATATAGTTTACGCATTTTCTCAAGCACATTGGTAAAGCTGCAAAGTAGATTTTTGAACGCCTACTGGGACCCAAATACCACCTCAACAAAACCTCCCAACCTATAGACATACATATGTAGCAAATGTTAACTTGACATCTAACATCAATGCGTGCGGTCAATCGAGTTATCCCAAAGCCCTTATCATGTTAAGAATTACTACATCTGTATTAATGTACATTTTTCTTGTTATTAGGATAATCTGCGACCAATCTGAGCTTTTAAATTTTTTATTTATATCTGCTTCCCATTTGTATATGTACACTATAAATGATCAGCCTAAGATAGGGCAGCACCTATTGTAAAATTATTTTTGTTCCCTTTTTTAAAATGAAAAAAAGAGGTTCAGAATGAGACTATAGTTTTATTTTTTTGTAATCCTGTCATACAGGTTTTAGGGAAAACCCTCAGTTAGTACCATTCAGTGTAATTTTGGGTACTATTTCATAAAAATTAAGGTGTTACAAAATGCAGTGCAATTAATACCCCCCCAGATCACCATAATATAGACATAGCCATAGTATACATACATACCTTTTTACACATATACACACCTAAAAGTATAGATGCATAAATATACTACTCACAAAAACGTAGGGATATTTACCTTTTGGTTGAAATTGGGATTTAAACCAGATGATTAATGCCGCACAATTCCAGATACATTTAAGGGAGGTGAAGGCACCAAGTGTCGAGTCAGACCATGTGTAACCATTTACATCAGCGTAGTCTGTGTTCTAGACGACCGGCAAAGGTACCTGACCTGGCTGATACATAGAGCTCTCCTTGACATCTTTAGCATCATTGGCGGCCATCATTTCTGCTCAGAGTGAATCTACTTTCATCACTGAACAACACTGAGGACCACTGGTCCCTTGTCCAGGGTAGATGCTCCTTGGCCCATGCAACACGATGATGCCTGTGCCTGGTGGTGTGGTCAGGTACCCTTGCCGATTGTCTAGTACATAGACCACGCTGATTTAAATGGTTACGAAAGGTCTGACGTGACACTTGGTTGCCTCTCACCTCCCTTAAACGCGCTTGAAGTTGTGTGGCATTCATCATCTGATTCTGCAGGGCATTGTTTACAATGAAGCAGTCATCAATGGGTGATGAAGCCAAAGGACGTCCACTTCTTTGTCTTTCTGTAATTCTTTCAGTCTTTCTATATCTCTATTGTAACCTGCTAGTAACACTCTGTGACACTCTAAGCTTAGTGGCCACTTCCGTCTGAGAGCATCTTGTTTGAAGTCTCCTAATGGTGAGGTACTGTTGAATAATTGTGAGGTGTTGTCTTGATCTCATCAAGTCAAAATGTGAGCAGTATGATGAGGAGGACGGTTTATATCTCAATTCAAAGTGATCGCCTAAATTTATTGGGCAATTCAGGGATCAAACAACTGTTGTAAATTTTACCATTACGTATGAGATCAACAAGTTTTGCAAAAAGTACTGAAACACTGAACAGTTGGACATGTTCATTCTAAAGTTAAGAGATGGTCTAATTTAGTTTATTTAAACAAAAAATGTAACCAAAAGCCAAATATAACTAATTTTTTGTGAGAAGTGTATGTAGACATGATAACAAAATTGTCGGTACACTTCCATTAAAATAAATAAATCCCCCAAATTTACTAGAATCAAATAATGAAAATCAGATTTTTTTTTTAATTGTGGTTCAATTGAAAAAGTTTTAAATTCAAACTAATGAAACTAATCTGGACAAAAATGATGGTACCCTAAGCTTGATATTTTGTTGCACAACCTTTTGAGGCAATTACTGCAAACAAAGGATTTCTGTAACTCTCAGTGAGACTTCTGAACCTGTCCACCGGTATTTTGATCCACTACTTGTGAGCAGCATCAGCTGTCTCAGATGGTTCAGCTCCTTCTACAAATGTTCAGCAGGATTTAGATCAGGGTTCATAGACACCATTTCAAAATAGTCCAATGATTTTCTCTTAACCATTTTTGGATGTTTTAGTTGTGTGTTTTAGGTCATTAACCTGCAGGAGGTCCCATAACCTTCAACTAAGACCAGATATTGTGATACAGATATCACATTTTGCTCTAGAGTGCCATTATAGTCTTGAAATTTCATTGAGTACACCAAGTCCCAGCTCACCTGCTATAATGAAGTTGTTGAAGTGTGTTGGATAACATAATCAATTGTAGACAATAGGAAGGAATCCAGCTCATCTCATATAAAAATCGCTTCTTTATTTGAGAAATATAAAATACAGAAAAGACATAAAATAGTTGCTTAAACATTGCAGGCTCTGTAGGTGACCCTTACTCATAGCATAATGCCACGAATCACAGAATTTCATTTTATATCAACACGAAAACATGGAATGGATCACAGGAATTTTCACATATATTAGCAGGAAAACATGAAATTGATCACTTGATAAGAAAACATAAAAACACAAAAATATATCTCAATAATGCAAAATAGCATCATGTATACTATTCAAGCCATGTGAGATGCGTGTGTAAAAATCCAGTAGGTTTCTCTATTAAAGGGGTTTTCTCACTACAAGGTTTCACAGGCATCTTGAGCTTTCTCTCTCTCTCTTACAGCTTAAAATCCAGGGTCAGTCTGTCCTCCCAGTATGCAGGTCTTCCCTCACTGAGACTGGTGACATCATCATTCTGTGTGAACAGTGGAAGGGAAAGGATGTCACAGCTCTGAAGACCTCTGGCAGTGGTCAGTTCTCATGCCTTGAGAGCTGTCACCTCCTTCCCCAAGCTCCTTGTAACCAGAACAACTATATTGGTTTAGGCAGTTATACATACAGCCTCCTAATGTTACATAAAGTGACATCTTGTCATTGTGTCAAGCAGAGTGTATTATAAGTGTGTTATGTGGGGGGGGGGGAGGGGTAGCAGAGTGTATTATATGTGTGTTAAATGGGTGGGAAGAGTGAATCTAGCATTGCCTAGATAATTAACATCAGAGCTGTCCCTGGCAGAGGAGCATAACAGCCTTAAGTCAGTTTCACTTTCGGTTTGACAGAGCTCAGGGGGAAGTAAGCACAGAGAGTGCAGGCAGCCAATCACAGTACAGGGGGTGTGTCCCATCCAGGGGGTTGAACTAAACATCAAGGTGCCAATCATAGAAAAGGGTGCGTGACACAGCCACAGGCTACAGTTTTAGGTGTAGAACACACAAATAAGCTAATAGCTGCTATACTAAATGATTTAGGTAATACAAACCAGTTGCAAAACCGCTTATTTTTACTGTCCCCATCATTACAGATATGATCTTTGTAGAGAAAAAAATGCCAGGTTAAAAGCAGGGACTACTTGCAAGCTAAGGTTAAGGTGATTTAAAGATCCACTGAAAAAGGAATTTGTCAGGATTCGATTGCAAACTGCATTGACTGCAAACGTTGTTCCTATAAGAAACATTTTTTGGGGGGAATTGTGTTTTATTTTCCCCTGCTTTTTGATAATGTTGTTTTGTAATGTGGGACTGTCTGGTAAATCTATGCATCCATTTTATGTGACGAAGGACCTGATTTTTTTTTTATTATTCAGTTCTATTTTTCTGGAGGTGGCAAGTTCTGAAGAGTACCCAGATGTCTGGAGTGCTGTGGGGGCATCTCACACATTCTGAGACTGATGTACTAAAAGATGAAACTTATATGGTGGGGTCTTTGGTGTGTTCCATTTCTCCAGTGACCACTGAGACTTCCTCAATAGACAAGGCGCTACTGTATGTCTGTTTTTGCGTCAAATTGAGTAGTCTTTCTGACACTGGCACCTACAATTCTGGAGTCTTCTCCTGTTGAAGAACCTATATAGGTTCCAGGATGTATATGCACCACTGCCATTTGGTGTAGAAACTACAACATAAAGGTCCTTAAAATTTGGCACACCATCATAGAGTACAAGTGAATATTGTTTCCTTAAAGGGGTTGTCTCACTACATTGATTCATCTTACCTCAGTCCTGTTTTCTCAGTTTCATTTTTGAATTCATTGTTTACGGGCTTTACTGGCTACTACTGGCCTACAGTGATGAGCTGCTGTGGACACCCGATCTGTAGCTATACGGTAGCAACCAGCACTGGCAGTCTATCAGGAGAGATCAAAGAGGTCTGTAGCTATAGCCACCAGCGCTGGCAGCCTATCAGGAGGGATCAAAGAGGTCTGTGACTATAGCGACCTGAGGAGCTGATGCAACCCATATAAGAGGGGATATCTAGGAATAGCTAGGACACTGTTTGTATATTGCAAAGTGACTTGGCTTTGCAAGATCTTTAACATAAAAAGCAATCCTTGCAGTGAGACAACCCCTTTAATCATTTCTCCTGCTTTTTTTTTTTTCATTCGGATAAGATTGGTTTGGCTGCCACCGCTGCTTCTCTAATTGAGCCAATTATTTTACTTGTAATATTGAGATAAGAAAGCTACATGGTGGATAGGATATTGGTGTTCTAATGAATTATATACAGTATATACACATTGTTACCTCACTTTTGGTTCTAGTAAGTCAAATATCCCTTTTTATATGGAAAGTTTTTCCACATTGCATTGATGATAGGGAATAGGTTTAGTTCCGCTGCCTAATAATTGGGATGCTTTCCATATCATTGGAAGTGAGCACGTATGAACATTAGTAGAGTGTTGATAAGAAGAACCTTTCACCTGCTTGTTACTTAGTAACGAGAATGCTTGTCCTTGATAATTTAATGTAGCGCATGAGCGCAGGAGTAACAGAGACACAGCAGGATTAGGACCTGGGTTATTCGGCGATGGGAATGCTCTTTTTTGTCAAGTGACAGTGAATAAGCTATAGACATGGATTGTGATGAAGGAATGGTTCTTATGGGAATGAGGATGCGGTAGCGCTTCATGCGCACTAGGATGTCTGAGACGCTGATGCAGAGGTTATGTATTTCTTGTGAATATCTCAGTTTGGAATTATGCTTTGAACTATATGAAGGGGGAAAGTCTTGAATATTTTGAATGTTTGATATCTTACTATATAATGAGATACTGACTATAATAGGATATTTTATGTCACCTTTTTTGAATTTGGATACTGAATCTGTGACTGTTATCTCCCCTGATTTTAGGGGCAGTAACTGTGATACTACTAGTCCATGTTATTTGACTTCACTATTTAATTGTATGGTATGTGAATATACATAATGCTTGATAAAGACTTTATGTGAAGTTGAAACGTTGTACTCTTTGGGGGAATAAGACACTTCTCACATTCTATGGAAGAATAAAATCTCAATGTAGTTGACGTGGTTGCTCTCCCACTCCCTGCATCTGTCACAGTCTCAAAATTAGACCATTGGGTCAAAAGAAGAAAAGTACTTACAGAGGTCTTCTATAACAAAAAAAAACTTAGACCCCATAGTAGAGGCACTGTTGCATGTGCTTTTTGCACACAATCACACTTTCAGAAAATCCACATGGATGTGACAGCCCACACAGATGTGACACCTTTGACACAATACATATGCAGGATAGGATTAACATCTAGGCTACAGACACTGGTTGCCCAGCAAATACCAACCTTAGACTGGTGTCGTATATGCATCTCTTATAGTAGAACTTTTAAACACTAGTCTGGTGAAAGGTTTGATACATCTGTGGTCTTGGTAAATGAAGGAGTTAATTATCAGATTTGTGGAGGTCAAAGAAGGGCAAGGCAATGGTAAGTGGGTATATTATTTTTTGGGCCATAACATGGTACATAGTAATAAGTAGTAGCAAAGATTCCAATGTCTCAAAAGAGGCAAGTATATATGTCCCAACAAAGAAGTGAAAAAAGACTAGTGAAAAAAAGAGTGAAAAAAGACTTGCAGGGTAAACAGCTCTGGGACACAATGCAGAAGAACTTTGATAATCCCAGGTGGCAGTAAGTCAAAACTCTTAATAGGAATGTAGAAGAAAGGAGAGGCTGTTCCTAAGACTAGGTTCACACGGCTTAATTGCGGGACGTAATTACGCCCCGCAATTACACCGTGTGGCCGAGAGCGGGGGCGGGAGCGGGGGCCCGGCACCTCGCCGGCCATAGACATTCATTACCAGTGGCGCGTATACGCCGCTGGTAATTCACATGTCACTTATCTCCCCCCGCGGCGTATTCGGCGAGCAGGGAGAGGAGACGTAATCCATAGTTCTAGGATTACCGTAGTTACTAGGACGTATTCAGCCCGTAATTTTGCGCACTCTGGCGCTTAATTACAGACTGAAATATGTCCAGGTTTAAGCCGTGTGAACATGGCCTAAGAGTTTAGTAATTTTTAAATAAAAAAAGTACAAGTATAATAAATACACTTACAAAATTTCAAAATGTAAACAAGCACATCAAGATAAACAATAATCACCTGGACTCCTCTTCTTCTCATATACCCAAAGGGAGCTGGTTCACAGGTCTTAAGAAGAAATTGCTAACTTTGCTATCATTTTATAAATATTTTATTTCCTATTTCTAATTTATAGCAAAACAAACTGTATAAAAGAGCTTGGAATTTTGTAATATAGCTTATTGCAAAATAAAAAGTGCCTAGAACCCCTACATTATTTATACTACTCAAATAAAATGTAACAAATAGATTTTATTAATTAATCCAAAATAAAACTACACATAAGCATATTACAGAACAAAGATGAATAGTCAAAAGAGGAGACCAATAAATATATAGTAAAAAATCATGAAAAGTTTATATATAATAAATAATACATAAATACGGTGCTTGCACAAAAATTTACAAAGTAAATGGCAAAATGCAAATAAACATAAAAATACATGCGTATGTGTATAGGATAAGGTGAGCCTTGTCAGCAGTAATACACACTATCACACATATAAAACAAGTATATGGGAAAGTGTGCACACAGGCAAATACAAACCCATCATAAAATGTAAAAAGCTAATTTTATTTAAAAAAGCCAGAATTGGTCACCACGTTACCACAGCTCCTGGTGTGTGTTCCACAATTATGCTTCGTCTGGCCATTATTGTTTATCAATAATTTGGTGCTTTTCTGACATTTTTATATAATTGGAGGTTCTTTGATCGGTTTTAATATTGTAATTAGTATGTTTCTTAGTCATAAACCCAGATTGATCAGGTTTTTTTCAGTAATCACTTTTGCCAGAAAATGTTGCTAGTATTTACCTTTACATTTGTTAATAAGATTAGTCTGATAATTAAACAAACTACAAACAGGCAAACAGAAACCCATCACACAATGCAAAAAAGCAAATTTTATGGAAAAAAAGCCAGAATTGGTCACTATGTAACCACAGCTTCTGGTGTGGGTTTCACAACTATGCTTTGTCTGGCCATTACCTGCTAGGTTTGGAAAGCAAAAGGGATGTTAGCCGAGCCAGCAAAATTCATCTGCATATAGCTGTTTCAGGGTTTTGCTCCTCATCAGTGCAGAGCAGAGTTTTCTGGCTGGGTGCAAGGCAATAAGTGCTTTCCAAAGACTCAGTGAGTCACAAGCAATTTGAGGATCTGTTACATCCAATAGCAAGCGCTTGAGCATTCAGCTATTTTCCCATAATGCCCTGTGATATGCAGATGCTTAGTGGGCAGTCTTCAAATCCCCACACAGCTATATGGTGCTCTCCCCAAGGAGAGATACTCCCCTTTCTGAGCCATTCATTGTCTCCCACCCAGCCAGCAAGCTCTGCTCTACACTGACGAGGGGCAAAACCCTGAAACAGCTGTATGCAAATGAGTTTTGCTGGCTTGGCTAACATTTGGGTGGCTGGGTGCGAGGCAATAAGTGCTTTCCAAAGGCTCAGTGAGTCAGAACCAAATTAAGGATTTGTTAGATCCAATAGAGGGCTCTTGAGCTTTCCGGTCTTTTCCCATAATGCCTTGTGTTATGTTACACAGTTGAGCCACACTATTAAAACCACATCCTACTCTCGACATTGGCAGTGTGTAGCTCGTGAAGGAAGTCACGTGTCATAAGTTGACTTAGTGGGTACATAAGGAGTGTGATAAGCTGTCTCTACACATATTCCTCATTGCTGTTATTTTAAAAGGAGCAAAAATGGGTTTGTTTATTGGCTTCAGGCCAAAGGGAAACAGTATTTCTAAAATGGCGCAATTTGTGAGCTCTTTGCATACTCCTGTGGTCAAAGTGTCATGAGTGGACAAATGCTGTGTAGATCGAGGTTGTTTCACCAGACACCTCCTATGTTTTATGTAGGACCAAATCAGCGCTGGACTACTCGCATTAGAATTAAAAGTAAATGTTTATTTACATATGAAAGAAGGAAGATGCATTTCATGCTATAATGCACTTCACCTGGTTCCATGTTAAAAAGAAAAAATAGTGTACTTTTTCAAAGTGTATTTAAGCGGCTCTATTTTTTCTGTGTAACATGGAACCGGATGAAGTGCATTATAGCACGAAACGCGTCTTCCTTCTTTTATATGTGAATAAACAAACATTTACTTTTAATTTTAATGCGAGTAGTCCAGCGCTGATTCAGTCCTGCTAAAAACATAAGAGGTGTCTGGTGAAACAACCCCGATCTACACAGCATCCTTCTGCTATCTCCCGGCTGGGAGAAAGTATCAATGGGACCCACTGCAGCAGACTTCACAAGACCAACAGTCTGGCTCCAAATTGCCTAAAGCTCTAGGGAGTGTTGTGCCTCAACAAGCACAACTCCCAAAGGTTAGTGTTATAGCAACACTTTATTAATTAATGGGACAACTCTTATTGCGCTAGTGTGCGCTGTTTCTGTGCCTCCCCTGTTCTCTCATGAGTAGACAAATAGCCCCATTATGAATAAGCACCGTAGAAACTTTGGAGGATCATGTGCCATTGATATGAGAGGTGAATGTCAGTTATGAAGTACACAATGGCATTCTGACAATCTGCAGCGAAGCAGATCACAGCTAAAATTAACCAGGAGGCTACCAGACGAGCGTCTAAAACAATAGTTCAGTAAATCCTGCGTATGGGGCTTTGAAGCAGATGGATGGTCACTGCATCTCTGCTAATAGAATTACATATGCAGAAAAGGCTTCAATTTTTACAGAAGTACTGGAATTGGACTCTATTGGCAAAGGAATGGTTTTGCTGTATTTTTCTGGAACACTCATTTATGTGGTAGGCACTCTTAATTGATTTAGGTATGAATCCATCCTTGCAGATCAGGTACAATCATACATGCTGATTGTCTTCCATGGAGCAGATAGGTAGGATCTTTCAGCAAGACTGTGCAACATGTCACATGCTTGGAAGAGCATGACCAAGACTTTCAAGTACTACCTTGCCCCCTAATTCTCCAGATGTTAACCTAATCAAGCATCTGGAGGATCACCTTGATCGTCGTGTTGGCTCATTGGATCCTCTCCCATGCACCCTGTGGGATATATTGCAGTCAGTATAGCTTCAGATATCTGTGACAACCTACCAGCACCTCATTGAGTCACTCCCAGCCTGTGTAGCTGCTGTCAATGCTGCACACTGCAATTACTCTGGATATTAGCTGATGGTCATAATAATGTAACATTACACAGTGTTTGGCCTGAGCGAGTATAAATTAGTTATGTGTTCCAAAGGCAGAAAGCCATTCATAGAGTTTTGCAAATGAAGGGACCTAAATATAGTTTTTTCCTTTTTATTCAATTGCTATATTATGTCTTTCATTTTATTGACTGCTTCATAACTTTTTGTTACAAATTACCAAAACTGAGACTGTGGACAACAGAGATAATAGCTTCACTCAACAAAAATCTCTGCTGACCGAGAAAAAAGAAGCTAAAATCTAACCTTTAATATAATATGTAAAAATAGTACATCAATAGGTAGCAGATGAAAAATAAATATAGACTTATTAGAGCCACATGATATAGCTGCAGAATCAAGCTAACCAGACATCATAGGGTTATCAAGAATGGTTATGTCAAATGTAAATAGTGGCCACAGGGAGAAATGGATGTAGACAAATAATGCCAAAGGAGATAAAGCCTATATTGATAACCAGAAACTATACTATTCCTGTAAAGCCCCTACCTAACATGTGGAGGAACCGTCCCAAAAAGGGCACCCCCACTCCACCAACGACTTTTCCCTAGTCTTACCATTATTGTCAATTAGTATGCTAGTGATCAGAAATCAAGTAGCAACAAAGAGTGGTACAAAGAGGCCAAAATTAGTCATTAGACCCACATTAATCCTATAGAGACATTATCAATCACATTATGTCCAAATAAAAGATGGTATAAGTGCAAAGATGAAAGTATGCCCTGGTACAAAGATGAACGTGTTTCCTGCACGTTACGTCTAAAAGGCTCATCAGGGGCAATAGGGACCAGAATATAAGAAATACAGAGAATACATTATATATCCCTTGGAATGGGAACTCAGTATGGTAGCAGCGGCCTTGGATGAATCCTGTGATGAGGAAATCCACGTATGAGATGCTAATAGTCACCTTATATACTTGCCATAAGAACTACTGGCATTTCTAGAGCGTGGAATGCTCCAAGACGGAAGGAGTGTCATACTAGAGGTCAGGTAGGGGTTTTACAGGGATAGTATAGCGTTATATGGCATTATTTGTCTACATCCATTTTTCCCTGTGGACACTATTTACATTTGACATAAATGTTCTTGATGACTCTATGATGTCTGGTTAGCTTGATTATGCAGCTATATCATGTGGCTCTAGTAAGTCTATATTTATATTTGTTCTACTACCTATTGATGTACCATTTTTAGATATTCTATTAAAGGTTAATTTTTAGTGCCTACGATATATACCTTAAAGGCATCCAAACAGTTGTGAGTGCAGAAGTACATTTTTGAAAATCAAAAATGTCATCCATTAATACATTTCATTTTTGCCAACCTGCTAATTTATCATATCAATAAGGATTGCATTTTCATATATTCAATATTTTTATTCAACTTATCATCATTTATGATCTTTAATCTTTTTGTTTTGCTAACAATTTTGGGCTCCTTTAGGCACTATTTTCCTAATTCTTCCCACACTACCATATTAATGGTACTATAACAATAATCAAGTCACTCCAGCCTAAAAAACCTCTGGGAACTTTTAGAAAATCAGCTCAGAGAAGTGGAGCAGCATTTATACATTAGCAGTAAACAATTGAACATTGTTAAACACGCCATTTAGAAACAGCCTGTTGTGTCAGTATAGATGCAGTTGAAACCAGAAGTTTACATACACTATATAAAAAGACACATATGCATGTTTTTCTAATTATATGACATGAAATCAGAATAAACCTTACTCGTTTTAGGTCAGTTAGCATTACCAAAATGATTTGTATTTGACAAATGCCAGAATAATGAGAGAGAGAATTTTTTGAGGCATTTTTATTTCTTCCTGTAAAGTCAAAAGTTTACATACGTTTCATTAGTATTTGGTAGCATTGCCCTTATACTGTATGACTTGGGTCAAACATTTTGGATATCCTTCCACAAGCTTCTCACAATAGTTGGTAGGAATTTTGGCCCATTCCTCCTGACAGAACTGGTGTAACATAGCCATGTTTGTGATGGCACCTCCAAAACATTGTCTTGGTTATCTTCAAGCCACTTTGTCTGACAGTATGCTTCAGGTCTTTGTCCATTTGGAAGACCCATTTCCACCCAAGCTTTAACTTCGTGGCTGATGTCTTGAGATTTTGTTTCAGTATTGCCACATAATCTTCTTTCTTCATGATGCCATCTATTTTGTGAAATGCACCAGTCCCTCCTGCAGCAAAACAACAACATAACATGATGCTGTCACCCCCATGTTTCACAGTTGGGATGGTGTTCTTAGGCTTCCAAGCTAACAATGGTCATTATGGCCAAACAGTTCAATTTTAGTTTCATGTGTGCAAACATTAATCTATTTTTTTAAATGTTTCTTTTGGATTAATGGCTTCTTCGTGGCAGAGTGGCCTTTCACCCCTTGTTGATACAGTACTCGTTTCACTGTGGATAATGACACAATCTTACCAGTTTCTGCCAGCATCTTAACTAGGTCTTTTGCTTTTGTTCTTGGGTTGATATACACTTGTCCAACCAAACCACATTCATCTCTGAGACACAAAACCCATCTCCTTCCTGAATGGTATGATGGCTGGATATTCCCATCTTATTTGTACTTGTGTATAATTGTTTGTACAGATGAATGAGGCACCTTCAGATATCTGGAAATTGCACCCAAGGATGATCCAGACTTGTGCAAGTCCACAATTCTCTTCCTGTCATACTGGCAGATTTCTTTAGACTCTCCCATGATGTTAAACACAGAAGCAGTGTGTTTCTGGTGTGAATAAAAAATACATCCACAGGTGTGTCTCAAATTAACTCAGATGTTGCCAATAAACCAGAAGCTTCTAAAGATATGACATCATCATATGAGCTGTCCCAAATTGCTTAAAGGCATAGTAATCCTAGTGTATGTAAACTTTTGACTTTGCAGAAAGTAATAAAAAAAAAAAAACCTTAAAAAGTTCTCTCTCTCATTATTCTGGCATTTGGCAAATATGAATAATCTTGGTAATTCTAATTGACCTAAAACAGCCAAGGTTTATTCTGATTTCATGTCAGATAGTGAGAATAACATGAGTATGTGTCTATTTATATACAGTAGTGTATGTAAACTTCTGGTTTAAACTGTACATCCCAAGAATAAACAGCTGAATTTACAACCACAGCGTATTGTGGCGTGTACAGTACATACTACAATACATGTTCATTGCACTTGCAAGCACTAAAGTTCAACCATGCAAATGACACGCAATAGCCCTGAGGCAGATTTCTGATTGCTGTACTCAATTCTGTTACGGTGTCTATACAGTGGGTACAGAAAGTATTCAGACCCCATTAAATTTGTCACACTTTCTTTCATTGCAGCTTTAGGTAAGATCAAAAAGGTCAATTTTTTTGCCCATTCATGTATACTTTGCATCCCATCTTGAAAGCAAAAAAAACCAGAAATGTAGATATTTTTGTAAATTTATTAAATAAGAAAAACTGAAATATCACATGGTCTTAAAGGGGTTTTGCCACGAAGTAAAATTGACGTGGGAGTTTGTAAATTTAATAATAAACATTTTCACCACTCATCATTATTAAAAATTCTGGACCGTTTTTGTTTTAGCTGCTCCTTTATTGATCCATTGTTTACAGCTCGTCTCCAAGGGATAAGACCAGGACTGAGAGCTTCTCAGTCCTGGTTACACATGCTCAGACATCACCTCTCCTCTCAGGCAGCTTCTGAGTATTCAAACCCCAGGTGCTGTCATTCCACTCCTGTCCTCTGTACTCCTTAGTAATTAGTCAAACAGTGCAAATAAATTAAAAAAAGAAACCTCAATGAGGTATATGCATTGATAAAGAGAAATAAAATACACAGGTTTGGTTCCTGCAGGGATTTGAACTGAGGACCCTAGTGCCTGGAGGCAAAAGTTTTACCTCTGAGCTACAATGTAGCTACTTAAAGTTCTACACATAAACAGACTATTCTTTGACTAGAGAGAGGTGAGGCCTGGTGATGTCATCCTGCAGGGTCACATGATGTGCACTTCAAACAAATCACACACGCCCCCTTCTGAGCACACAGAGCTAAAGAGCTGAATGCAGGAGGTATGAAATGAGATTGTGGCAAAACCCCTTTAAGTATTCAACCCTTTGCTCAGTATTGAGTAGAAGCACCCTTTTGAGCTACTACAGCCATGAGTCTTCTTGGGACTGATGCAACATGTTTTTCACACCTGATTTGGGGATCCTCTGCCATTCTTCCTTGCAAATCCTCTCCAGTTCCCTCAGGTTGGATGGTCAACGTTGGTGGACAGCCATTTTCAAGTCTCTACAGAGATGCTCAATTGGGTTTAGGTCAGGGCTCTGGCTGGGCCAGTCAAGAATGGGCACAGAGTTGTTCTGAAGCCACTGCTTTGTTGTTTTAGCTGTGTGCTTAGGGTCATTGTCTTTTTGGAAGAAGAACCTTCGGCCCAGTCTGAGGTCCAGAGCACTCTGGAAGAGGTTTTCATCCAGGATACCTCTGTACTTTGCCGCCTTCATCTTTCCTTCAGTTGCAAGCAGTTGTCCTGTCCCTGTAGCTGATAATCACCCCCATAAGCATAATGCCGCCACCACCATGTTTGACTGTTGGGATTGTACTGGGCAGGTGATGAGCAGTGCCTGGTTTTCTCCACATATACCGCTTACAATTACACGGGTCTACAGGGACACCCGTAACAGTACCCCCACCCCCCCTTTGGCCTCCCCCTCTTTCTGGCCCCCATAAACTTAGACAAGAGACCCCAATCCAGGATGTTCTCCTCTAGCTCCCACGACCTTTCCTCTGGCCCAAACCCCTTCCAGTCGACCAAAAAAAATCGTCTCCCCCTAACCGTCTTCATGGCCAAAATTTCTTTGACGGAAAAAACATTGGTGGAGTCAGCTACGGGAGACAGGGAAACCACAGACCGAGAGAACCGGTTATGGATGACCGGTTTCAGCAGGGAGACATGGAAGGAGTTTGGGATGGGCATAGTTGGAGGGAGCCGGAGCTTGTAGACCACCGGATTGATGCGCCTCAGGACTTCAAAGGGACCTAAAAAACGGGGGCCCAGCTTGTAGCTAGGGATATTAAAGCGGACATATCAAGCAGACAGCCATACCCTATCTCCCGGAACAAAGTCTGCTTGAATTTTCATACGAGCAGAGGTCTGGAGCAGAGATTGGCGCGTCTCCTTCCAAATGGCCGATAGGTCCCGGACTAGATTGTCCACAGCAGGGACATCAGAGGAGGCAGAGAGCAGCGGAAGGGTGGGCGGAGGTGCCGACCAAAGACGATGAAGAAGGAGTATGCCCCAGAGTAATCAGAGTCCAGAGAATTATACAAAAACTCCGCCCATGGCAACAGACTGGACCAATCATTTTGTCTTGCAGATACGAAGTGGCGGAGATAGGTACCCAAGACTTTGTTCACTCTCTCCACTTGCCCATTCGATTGTGGGTGGTACGCAGAAGAGAAATCCAGTTCCACTTGTAGTAGAGAACAGAGGCCTCGCCAAAATCTCGAGACGAATTGAACTCCCCGATCTGAAACAATATGTAGGGGAAGTCCATGCAGCCAGAAGATATGCTTAAAAAAGAGATTGGCGAGTCGAGGAACAGAAGGGAGACCAGGCAAGGGAACGAAGTGTGCCATTTTAGAAAAACGGGCAGTGACCACCCAGATAACCGTATTTCCATCAGAGGGGAACGTAGGTCGGTGTTGAAGTCCATAGCAATATGGCCCCAAAGACTGCTAGGTACCGGCAGAGGATGGAGTAACACCGCGGGTCTGAGACAAGGTAACTTGTTGCGGGCACAGGTGATACAGGCCTCCACAAACTCCTTCACATCTTTAGCGAGGTCCGGCCACCAGTAAAACCGGGAAATCAAGGAACAAGACCTCTATATCCCAGGGTGTCCAGCTATGCGAGAGCAATGACCCCATTTCAGTACCCTTAATCGGAGCACAGGGCGCACGTATGTCTTACCCGAGGCTACACGTTGGAGGTTTATAGGAGCCATGGACACCAGACGTTCTAGAGGTATGATGTGCTGAGGAGCGGTCTCCTCTTCTCCACTAACGTCTGAGGCATGGGAAAGGGCATCGACCTTGATGTTCTTCTCTGCCGGTCGGAAATGGATAACGTAATTGAACTGGGCGAAGAACAGAGACCATAGGAAATGATTAGCTTTGTCCAGCAACATCCGGGGTGTAGTTAAAATAATCCAAGACTTTATTGATTGAATTTAAAAAGTATTCAAATCATGAAAAACATACACGTACAGAACACGATGTACACGCTTCCTTAATCATAGCATATCGAACTATGGCAACACACCAACATATATAGTCTCAACTGATTAATCACGTGTGTTGTCACAAAATGTTAACCCTTAGTGTTCTACTCTTTACAACAACAATATACATAAATACAAAAAGCAAAAGGACAAAATTAATACCGATCTCCACAAACTAGAAAAAAGCATAGTTGCTTTTAAAAGCCGCAAATTTCAAAGAGACATTACAGATTACGAAAGAGACAATGTTTACACCGGGAGGCAGAGAAGTTTTCCACGCTCTATTCTCAAGAATCAACATTCCAACTTCAATGAAAAACGCAACAAAGTTTCTTTTCCAGATTTGGACTCTTCTATTAACCCCATCATTCCGGCTACATCGGAGGAGAGTTCTGATACCTCAGGAGTGGATACACCTGTTGTACGACGTAAATCAAAAAAGGGCAAGCAGAATATGGTCGACCCCGACGTAACAGACGAGCCGGAAGGAAACATAAGAGACTTGAGAGACAGAAAAACACAGAAGCCTCGCAATCGCAAGTATTAGTTAATGACTGTGAAAGCCCTGTTGTTAACCTTTCGAGTTACATTATAACTAACACTCAGATTTCTGTGTTGTCTAAGGGTTTGGGGTTTGTACCCACGAAAAACATTTCAATTTGTATAGGACTCTGTTGGACATTAATAGATTTGCAAGGATTTTAACTCTTAAAAATCCCTTTCAAAGTATGTCAGTGGGTCGAGAACTTGATGTGAGTCCTCCTATTAGCAGGATTAATGAACAAATTGATATGCCTTATGTCTCTTTCCTTGATAATTGTAATCTCACACTTTTAAGAGCTTTGGAAAGTGAGGGTACATCAGATAGGGAGCTTACCTGTCCAGACTATTTAGGTTTTCGAAATGATTTTTACAATTTTTACCCTGTTCAATTGAGACCGACAGGCTTGGATTTATTCCAAGAATCTGTGGAACGTGATTTACTAACATTACATAGGAACACAGAAAAAGAGTATAAGAAATTCAATCTCACTAAGCAGGAAAATAGGGCTATTAAAGAACTACGTTCTAATACTGACTTGCTGGTCCGTTCTGCGGATAAGGGTCATGCCATTGTGCTATTAAATGCAGGATTATATAAAAAATTTAATCTTCTTTTATTGGAAGATGGTAATACATACCGCCCTTTGTCGTCAGACCCTACCAGCCTTTTTCAAATGAAATTGAGAAAACATTTAGAGGATGGAGTCATTATGGGGGCTATTTCATCTACTCTTGCAAATAAGTTGTTTGTGGCCCATCCCGTTATGCCAGTGTTTCATTTCTTGCCCAAAATTCACAAGGGGATTTTTCCTCCACCATTGTGTCCCATTGTGGCAGGCATTGGTTCGGTGGGAGAACCTTTGGGGGCTTGGATCGATAGCCTGTTACAACCATTGGTTATCCAGTTACCAGCTTATATTAAGGAGTCTAAAAGCCTAGTGGTAACTATGTCACAGGCTCCCTGGGCCACTACTTGTTCCTGGGTGACCTGTGACGTAGTCAGTTTGTACCCGTCTATTCCGCATGATCTTGCGATTAATTATCTTACTTCATATTTGCATAGATTCAGCCATTATTCCAATGCTGTTAATGAATTCATTATATGGAGTGTGAACTTCCTGCTTTGTCACAACTATTTTTCCTTTGACAAAACATTCTTTTTACAATGTCGGGGCGCATCCATGGGAGCCAGGTTCTCTCCTTCCTTTGCCAACATTTATATGTCGGCCTGGGAGGAGAGGTACCTGTTCTCTGGGTCTTGCCCCTTCTCTCCCCACATCAGGTGGTATGGTCGTTATATAGACGACCTTCTCCTGGTGTGGGGGGACAGTAGGGCTTCTGCCCTGGAATTTGGAGACTATGTCAATTCCAATGATATGAACTTGAAGTTCACTTTGGAGTGGCATGAATCCATTGTCAATTTTTTAGATGTGACATTAGCAGGAAATATGGAAGGTTTCATTGAAGTTTCCCCTTATAGGAAAAATATGGCCCGCAATACTACATTGCATGCAACATCATGTCACCCACGTCATGTGGTTGCCAATATTCCTGTGGGAGAATTAATTAGAATAAAAAGACATTGCATTTTTGACCATCAGTACAATATTAGTGTGCAGAAAATTGACTCAAAATGACAGACCTCTCTCCAACCTAATCTAGTCAGAACACAGCTTCCCCCCACCACAGGACAAGCTCAATTTACATGTTAATCAGCACAGCTCTCTTCCCAATGCCTCTGTAGGAAGTCGCCACAGCATGGGGTCAACCCATGAAAGGATCCTCATGTAACCTAATTAGCACTGAACAAATGCTGGTCCAAGCTCGCAAGCTTCAAAGACTTTGCTCAATCCAACCCAGTCGGGTCGTCTCCGATATTTCATATCGATTTATAGGCGACCAGCTCATAACTGGTGCATGGCGAGTTCATATCTCAAAATATGGAACTCCCCCGCACGCACAGGCCCATTTCCAGGTTTCCAAGGCGCAGGGGGACTGAGATATCCACAACCGGACCCCGGGAGTCCATAAGATAGGCGTGTCTCATATCCAGGCGTTGGGTAGATCCAGCCGGTTCTGATGATGCTACCGGCTCGGTTCTGTGCCAAGGCCCTGCCGAGTTATAGTCCATTTTTGGGTTTGTATCAGCAACTGCCTGACCTGAGTGGGAGGAGTTCATAGGCCGTCCCAGGGGTGTGTAGGGGGCGGCCACGTGGGCTGCCCTCTCACAGATATAAGCCGGAGCCAGGGGTGGCTCTTCCCGTTGATCCAGGAGGGGGGCCACCTAAGAACAGTTCCAGGACATCCACACGCAGCAGCCAGGCCACATATGCCCCCCCATGCGGCCGGGCCCCAAGCAACAAGGTAACTTGACTTATTTTAACTGCCTTTTGTCTGTAATCCATAATTGTATTTGCACCTCTCCCTGACCTGTATATTATTATCCATCTTGTACATATTACCTGTCTAGTGTGCCCTTCAACGCTAATTAAAAACTATAAACTTTAATCTGAGTTAGTCTGTCTTGATCAACGGCCTCACACGCCTAATTCTCGGTCTATAGTATATAGCTACCCAAGGGTTGGTTCCTGACCCTGCTATAAGTCGGTAACGGACCGGTCTTATAACTAAACGAGCGAACTGGTGGCAGCATTGTTGTTTCCCTGTGCCAGTGTGGGCAAGGGTTAACAGTGGAACAGTATCTGGCTGACCTTGAGCTCCCCCTAGTGGGCAGCGCAACGTCGAGATACACCCCAAGTCAGGTCGTCGTCCCTCAAGCGGGCCGGCGGACTAGGCTGTTTTCGTCACAATTAGCAAGAACGATCTTTTTGTTAGGTTAAGTGCTCGAGGTTATCCACGTTGGTCTCTGAATCGTGCTGCTGATAAAGTAGCACACATGTTGCGGAAAGATCTTCTTAAAAATCGCAATAAGAGACCTGACCATTTGATTCAGAATAAGATCGTATTCTCAATTGTTTATAGCCCGCAGTTTAAGAATATTGTTTCCATAATAAAAAAACATTTCCCTCTTTTAGTTGGCTCTGACTATATGAGAAATTTATTGTCGGAAAAATCAATTCAATACATTTCTAAACGGGGCGTCACCTTAGGCTCTATGCTATCACCTAGTCTATTTTTATCGGATAGTCGTGCTGGTGCTAATCATTGGTTAACAGCAAAAGGTTTTTATAAATGTGGACATAATCGTTGTCTTACATGCAATTTTGCCAAAATCTCAAAAAAGTTTAAAGGTACTAGCACTAATTTTGTTTATGATGTTTTGTCCTACATCAATTGTAATACGAGATATGTTATTTATCTCATAACATGCCAACTTTGCAGCTTACAATATGTTTGGTTGCACTACCACGACTTTGAAAACTAGGATTATACGTCATCTCTCAGATATCAGAGCTTCTCAATGTGTAGGGGTTTCAGCTGCATCAAAACATTTTATTGATATCCATAATGGGAGTACAGAAGGGTTCACGTTTATGGGTATAGAGAGGGTGAGTAAACCGTTGAGAGGAGGTAACCATTATAAAAAATTATTAAGCCGGGAATCTTGGTGGATTTTTGAGCTAGCTACACGTTCTCCTCAAGGGTTAAACAGTCATCAAGACCTTATGTATCAATACTGATGGGATTGCTCATGTTTTATTTACATTTATATATATATATATATATATATAATATATATATATATATATATTATATATATATATATTGCATTTTCTTTTTCATTTTTGTTAGATATAGTTGACAGAATTGATATATTGGTTTTAATTTTTATATATATATTTTTTGTATTTATGTATATTGTTGTTGTAAAGAGTAGAACACTAAGAGTTAAAATTTTGTGACAACACACGTGATTAATCAGTTGAGACTATATATGTTGGTGTGTTGCCACAGTTCCATATGCTATGACTAAGGAAGCGTCTCTTCCGAAACGCGTTAGCGTTCACATCGTGTTCTGTACATGTATGATTTTCATGATTTGAATACTTTTTAAATTCAATCAATAAAGTCTTGGATAATTTCAACTACACCCCGGATGTTGCTGGACAAAGCTAATCATTTCCTATGGACATTTGTTAGAGGCGGCTCCTGTCTCTCCGTGCACTCCGTTGGCGTTGATTTACAAGGGAGGTGAGCTGACCTATATGCTTTCAAATTTTCTGATAAATACTTGAAGAACGGAGACCACCTTGCTTGGCAGGTTTAGAGGTTGCGCTGTTTGGAGGTAGAGGAGATTTTTGTGGTCAATGTAGATATTCACAGGATATCGAGCACATTCCAGGAGGTGGCGCCATTCTTCCAGAGCGAGCTTAATGGCCAGAAGCTCCCGATCCCCAATGGTATAGTTCCTTTCTGGAAAAGAACCCACAGGTCCGAGTCTTGCCTTTGGGCTCCTTTTTGGAGAGGACCGCCCCAGCCCCCAAGTAAGAGGCGTCTACTTCTAAGAAGAAGGGTTTCTAGGTATCAGGCCAAGACAACACAGCGGCAGAGGCAAATGCTGCTTTCAGCTTGGAAAAGTCTTCTTCGGCGGCTGGTGGCCACAGTTTTGGATTGGCATGCTTTTTGGTGAGAGCCACAATCGGTGCCACCAACGTCGAGAAATGTGGGATGAACTGCCTGAAGTAATTGGCGAAGCCCAAGAAGCATTGTATGGCCCGGAGGCCAATGGGTCGTGGCCACTGCAGGATGGCGGACAGTTTAGCGGTGTCCATCTGCAGACCCTTGTTCGAGATTATGTATCTGAGGAACGGGAGGCTGGTCTGGTGAAACAGGCACTTTTCTAGCTTGGCGTAGAGATGGTTCTCACGCAGGCTTTTTAGGACCTGGCGCACATGCGACTGTTGGGTCTCCAGATCAGGCAAAAACACCAGAATGTCATCTAAGTAGACAACCACGCAGACATACAGGAGATCTCTGAAAATATCATTGACAAAATCTTGGAAAACTGCTGGAGCGTTGCACAAGCCGAAGGGCATCATTAAATACTCAAGTGCCCATCACGAGTATTGAAGGCCGTCTTCCACTCGTCACCTTCTCGGATCCGGACGAGAATATTCGGCCCCCACAAATTCAACTTGGAAAAGACTTTAGCTCCGCGGAGACAATTGAAGAGTTCGGTAATCAATGGTAAAGGATACCGGTTTTTGATAGTGATCTTGTTGAGACCGCGGTAGTCGATGCAGGGTCGTAAGGAACCATCCTTCTTCTCCACAAAGAAGAATCCGGCACCCGCCGGAGAAGTAGATTTGCGGATGAAGCCCTTTTGTAAGTTTTCTTTAATGTAGGCCGACATAGTCTGAGTCTCGGGTACCGAGAGCGGGTAGACCCTACCCCGTGGTGGACTAGTCCCGGGCAGCAGGTCTATAGGGCAATCGTAGGGATGATGGGGAGGAAGAGTCTCCGCCTGCTTCTCGGAGAAGACGTCCCGAAAGTCGTGATATGGTGGTGGCAAGCCTGGTAAGGACTTGAGAGGAGACTGTGGAGGAATGGGGCGCACCTGGCGAGATGCCGATAGGCAGCGAGACTCGCAATCTCGACCCCAACACAAAACTTCACCCGTCTTCCAGTCGAGCATGGAGGCGTGACGCTGCAGCCAAGGAAATCCCAGGAGGCCAGCCGAGGAAGAGCGGGGTAGCACGAAGAATGCGATCTTCTCCTTATGCAAAGCTCCGACTTGAAGGACCACCAGTTCAGTGCAGAAGAGGATGGAGTCACTCAAGAGTTCACCACTAACGGACGAGATGACCAAGGGTTGGTCTAAGCGTACCACCGAGAGGCGATACTTGGCCACCAAAGCAGCATCTATAAAATTCCCGGCAGACCCAGAGTCAAGGAAGGCAGCCACTTGAAACGAGATCCCGGAATTGGTTGTGACCAGAACTGGCAGCATGAGCCATGGAGAGGGATTGTTCACACCTAGGGATGCCTCTCCCACGAAGCCTAGGTGCGCTCATTTCCCGGACGTTGGGGATGGAGCGGACAACCCCTGACGAGATGTTCAGGACTGCCGCAGTAGAGGCATAGGTTCTCCTCACGTCGTCGGTTAAGTTCCTGCGGAGTCAGGTGGGCTCTGTCCACTTGCATGGCCTCTTCTATGGCTGGCTGGGAAGAAGGCAGTGGAGGCCAAAGAAACACCCGCGCAAGACGAGGTAGACGAAGTGTTCGGACCGGTTTGCGCTCTTGGTGGAGCTCCTCACTTCTCTGCGAGACATGGATATCCGGGTCGCCAGATGGATGAGCTCGCTTAATGAAGACGGAGGGTCCCGGGTGATGAGGGCATCCTTAATCTGGTTGGAGAGGCCCTTCTTGAACGTGGCGCACAATGCTGCATCGTTCCAAGCCAACTCTGAAGCTAATGTGCGGAATTGCTTGGAGTAGTCACCTACGGAGGAGTTCCCTTGCTGCAGGTTCAGTAAGGCAGTCTCGGCAGACGAAGCGCGGGCAGGCTCTTCGAAGACACTGTGGAACTCCTGCAGGAATGTCGCAAGATCAGCTGTGATCGGATCACCTCAGTCCCAGAGTAGAGTCGCCCAGACCAGGGCTTTTCCAGAGAGGAGACTGACCACGAAGGCCACCTTGGACCTTTCCGACGGGAACTGATCAGCCATAAGTTCCACGTGGAGGGAGCACTGGGTGATGAAGCCCCTGCAGGCCTTTGGGTTCCCATCAAACTTCGACGGCATGGACAAGGCAAGGAAGGGGAGAGAAAAAAAAAAACAACAGAAACACCAATATAGAGACATGTGCGAAATATGAATAAAAACACACCTGAAAAATGGCATAACACAATTTTTAGTAATAATATAAAAGATCATTCTTAGAATTTAACCCAAATGGGATTCTGGAATTCAATTTAAAAATCCAATATGCTTCCCTTTTTAACAGAAGCTGCTTGAGGTTCCCTCCTCTTGAATTTAACTGCACACGTTCTATACCAAAAAAGGAGAAACCAGAAATATCTCCTTGGTGAACCGTTTGAAAATGACGTGACGCCCCTGAGACGTTAACGTAATTAAAATTCTTACTATGCAGGATATGCTCATATATTCTTCTTTTCAAAGATCTACCCGTGCAACCCACATAAATGAGTTCACAAATTCTGCATCTAATGACATAAATGACTCCTTCTGTGTTGCAGTTTATAAAGTTGTTAATTTTATATACAGTGTTGTCATGTGGTGCTGAAAATTCTGTAACACAATCCATATAAGCGCAAATATTACATCTCGCATTCCTGCATTTGAAGTTTCCTTTCATAGATAACCAATGCCTACTACCTCCATCTTCCTCATATAAACTTGGTGACCGACTCGCAGCTAATGATTTACCCCGTTTAGGAACAAACCTGACTCCTTCTTTCAAAATTTCCGCTGCAACATTATCCTGACATAAGATGGGCAGATATTTAAGTATAAGGTTTACAATCTGTTTATATTGGTTACTATATGCAGTGACAAACGTAAGAGGATGGGAAGAAGATTTATCTGCTTTCTGTTTATTAAGCAAATCCTCCCTACCTCTCATGGATGCAATCTGCTTGCCTCTGTTCACACACCATTTAGGATAATGTCTGTCTTGTAATCGCTTTTCAATTACCTCATATTGGACATCCAATAGCTTATTGTCAGAACATGATCTTTTCGCACGTGCAAATTCCCCCACGGGAATCGCACGAGTGGTGTGAGCTGGATGACCGCTTCTAGCGTGTAGGATCGTGTTACCCGCTGTCTCCTTTCTATAGATGGTAGTAGACACTTTATTCCGTTTAATAGAAAAATCTATATCCAAGAATTGAATATTATATTTATCACTGGAAGATGTAAATTTTAAATTGCACTGATTCCTGTTGATATAGGAAACAAAATTTTCTATATTGGACTCACCATTCCATACTAACAGTATATCGTCGATGAATCGCCCATAATACTGTATACTACCAAAATAGGGATTACTGGATGAAAAAATACAACCCTCCTCCCACCATGCCATATATAAATTTGCAAGGGAGGGGGAAAATTTGGCCCCCATAGGCGCACCATGGATCTGAAGGTAATATGTGGCATTAAAAAGAAAATAGTTGTGTTTAAGCAAAAATTCCACATCTATTCAAATAAACTCAATTAACTCCTCAGTGTACGAACTGACATGGTACACATAATGTGCCAAAGCTGTTATGGCTAATGTATGCGGAATTCAGGAGTATAGTGCACATACATCGCACGTAACCCATGAGAAGTTATTATCCCAAGTAAAGTTGTCATATGTTTTTAATACTTGGGTACTGTCCTTAATATAACTTGGGGTACATGTGACTAGTGGTTGTAACAAGTTATCGATCCAGAAGCAGACTCGTTTGTTTAATGATCCAATTCCTGCAATAATAGGCCTTAAGGTGG
>JAODAL010035378.1:0-43021 GCA_025379985.1 Phyllomedusa bahiana | reverse complement strand
CGCAAAGTCGGGAATGGAACTTGTCTGCGGCGTGAGAACTACCAGTCGTTCCCACTGGCGGGACTTGCCTTCGGGTGGTACCAAGGATAAGCGTGTACAGAATCGTTAGCTGAGGCGTAAGATCAGGGCAGGCCCAATAGGTCTAGGACAGGCGGCAAGGTTCGTGGTCAGGAAAAACGTGAACGAGTACCGGTCTGGGCTACACCGGTAAGAGCAAACAAGGAACGAAAACGCTTACTCTAAAGGCTCAGGAGGCACTAAATAGATCGGGCAGAGGCTGCCGGAGGAGAGCCAATACATATAGGGTCAGTGCCGTCAATCATCCAATTACGGCGCACTGCCCTTTGTAAGAAAGGAAGATCTGAGCGCGCGCCTTAGAGAACGGATATGCGCGCCCGGCAGTCCGTGCTGGGCGCTCGCCAGCTGATCAGGAGCTGGGCCAGGTAAGTTAATACACGCCGCGGGACGATCGCGCACACGGACCCGTGGCCAACGGCGACCGTGCCGCCACTCTCTCTGCAACCACCGCATGGGCCAACGAGTGTGGGTCCGGGTATGAGACAGCTGCGCCCGCAGCCCGGGAAACGGTCTGCGGTGCCGCTCGTTACATATGGTCACGTTACAGCACTGCACCAATAACGCAATAAATTCAGGTGTAGACCTTAAAGGAGTTGTCTCATTACGAGCTTTCAGCCTGTCAGTGTCCCTGGTAAGTTGAACTGAGGGGCGTGCTTCTTGGTCTGTCTGTTCTGCTACCCTTCGTCTTCCCCCTCCACCCATCCACAACACAGGCAGCCTCTAAGCGTAGCCTTCTATACAGGGGGGGGGGCGGAGGGGGTTTGCTCTCAGAGTTCACCTCTGTGTGGTTTTCTCTGCCCTAGTCTGTTGCAAGTGGAGAGGGCTGAGATCTATGAGTGTGAAGATGGTGTGCTTAATAGAGCAAAGAGGATGCAAGTGTTCCGTAATCCCCTTCTTAGCTTACAAGTCTCCACATCTCCAGCAAACAACAAGGCAGTGTTACTAAACCAGGATGTTCCCCTAATACAAGAGAAGCATCAAAGTATTCAAACATGCCCCCTTATCGTATAGTATTAGTTATAGTCACAGTTTTCCAAAAGACAATATCATGATTATAGACTAACAACAGGGTCACTGCTGTCACACTATCTGTGTAGAGAGGCAGGAGGAACAGGCACAACACAGGGTTACTCCACAGGACACAGACGCCAAGTCCTCCTCCCCCTCTTTCCGACTACAGAAGCATTCTGTGCAGGAGGAGGCTCTCTGCTGCCCGACCTGTCCTTCAAAGGTGATGAGTCATTCAACTCTGAACAGCCAGTAAGAAAGGATCAAACAGGTCGACTGCTATAGAGATTTTGAGAAGCGCTGATTAGTAATACCAAACAGGGCTAGCTCAAAATCAGTATGAACGGTTGTGTTAATGACAGTATATTGCAAAGCTGCTTAGTTTTTCTAAAGATCTTAAAAGTAAAAACCCCAATCATTGTAGCGAGACAACCCCTTTAATCAATTTATAGTTGGTCTAGAAAAAAAATGAAGACAAGTTTAAAGTATGCGCCAAAGGTACCAAAACAGCATCAGCCACTGTGATAAATCTTAAGCCTTTTAGACGCCTGTTCTTGAGCTTACGCTGTCAAAGACCATTCACTAAATGTGGCCCATGTTGGTAGGGGGTGGATGGGGGAATTCCAGGATTATATTTGTAATGGAAGTTGGTGATATTTATGAAGAAATTTCCTAGTCAAGATTAAAATATGGTCACTGATAGGTGCCTGCGTCTATATTGGAAACGCACGTATCTTTACACTAGTAGACATAAGCCGAAAAGTGCACGGATTCAACAAGTGATATCGAGTGGAGTAAAGTTACATGTATTGAAAAATGTACAGTTATCCAGAAGAACTGGCAGGACCAATGTCAATTCAATGCCATGTTTAGTCAAACGAACTGAAGACATATTATTTATTATGTGGCTCATTACATAATAAGTGCATTACAAGAAGTAAAACTCAACTTAAACTATTGAGCGAAAGGAAGGCAATACATCAATATAAGTTCTGCTAGAGACAGAATATGAACTGGGTAGACAAACAGGCGCTCAATATAAAAATACTAAATACACTGGGACCAAACGCCCCATTCGACAAAGACAGAGAACCTTAACAAGTATGAAATTTAATTCTTATGTTAATTTGACAAATGTCTCAAATATATGATCTCCATGAGTATCGCAGTACATGACGTACGTAAAAGCGAAAAAGAGCCGATAAAAACTAATCCAGTCTGAGTTCAACCGTTTGGAAAAATGTAGATTGTTCTAGTTTTATCTCATTTTCATGGAACACCACCGACAAAGACGTTAACATAATCATACTCTAACTACGAATTAGTACCTGACTGATACGAGTTTTAGTTGACCCCTTAATGTAACTTACTATAAATGCCTAGTTCCGATGGTCTAGTTATGTCCCAGTTCACCCAGGAAATCACACTAGTCCTATAAAGAGCCCAAACTTGAACCGACAAATCCAGGATAATAACTGAACTATCGCAAGGGCTGGAATCAGCTGTTACATTCGAAAACGTGCTGAATAAACATCTAAAATTTTATAAAGATGGTAAGCAGTCTCTAATCAATCATCAACTAGAGATCAATATTTTGCTCTATGATGCAGATTAAATGTCTATAATAATTCCATTGTTTACAGCGATATTGTAATCGCAGACCACTAATTATTTCAAACATTCAAACCATTATTATCAGATAATTAATAGCAATCCACAATCTCTACTTGCTACAAGTATCCTTAATAGGGTACATGTAGACTATCTAAAAGTAAAATATGCGTCTATTTAGCGGTGCCAATAGTACACTAGTACCTGGCAACAGCACGATAATAATCGAACCTCTGGACTATATTGAGACCTCTGCGGAGTAAATTCATATTAAATTTTCGAAGCCTGCACTTAAGGTGGGTTTATCCAGCGCTTATGCACACAGATAAATATCTGGATAATCACATCTCTCTCTGATAAAGGGGGCCTTAGCTCGCTGATACTCAGCTTAAATAGGGTCCTATGCCTTGCAGCCATGAACCGCATACTACCTCTAGACCAGCTGTCGCGCGTGTTAACATACTCTCAGCGAGTAAGATCCAGGTGCACAATTAGGATCTAAGAACAATCAATACACGAATGTCAGAAGAATGTTCTACGATAACCACTAGCACCAATTCCTTCAAGTTGATAATAATTCTTATAAAATAACTTAAGGCGACAACCCCCCTTCAAAGGTATTGGCAGCGTATATATAGTGAAGCTAGAACAGGTGACGCACATAGCTGACATAATTAGTACGTGCTTCGTGATGGAGTGTGGTTCAAAGGTTCAAATGAGAAAGGGGCGACTGCTACTAGAAATATCCATTAGTACACAGGGGAAGAATAACCTCATGTCTAATCATCCAAAGTCCGTAGCTATTGTATTACAATCTATCTCGGGAACTAAGTCCTAGAGTATTGATGAACTTCATTATGTAGTAGCAAGGGGGGACTACCATCAATGGGTTACACGGGTATTGTCTAGTATTTCCAGATCCGAGAATGCTTGGTCCAAGCTTCCAATATGCGAATACGAATCAAGAATTCAGAGGGACATTCAACACGGAAAATTATTAATTATAGAGACTAGACATTCGCTCGATCCTTTAAGTATGAACTTATCTATCGCCTACGGCAAGAACGTCGGGCAGGACAGCACATAAGAGCTCGTCATATTAACCGTATATAGTTACTTTCCATAGACTAGATATATATGCATAAAAACTCTAAGCTATTGTATTTCAGACGGGCCAGATCGGCATAGTATTATAATGCAATTTAGAATATCTGATAACGAAAGATAGTGTTCAAACTTTCACTGAGGAAGGTATGACTCGAATATTACGGAACATATTCAAACCTCGGCTACCCCAGTCTCGAAACAATCCAGCAAGCTCATACGTCAGAAAGATAAGATGTTTCTACAGAGCACGAAGATAGCGAGTCTAGGTCGGAAGAGTGTCGCTCCAACTCAGTAAACCATGCAACTCATGATTAGGATCATAAGTAGCTTACAATTCATAGTATGACTCTGATCTTGATGCATTCCGAGACAGTGGAAAGGATTCCTAGAGAACGTATTTTAAAATTCGAATTATTACTCGTCTATACCTGCAAGTCTGCGATAGCAATTCTAATAGTTCGAAATACAGCCAACCATATTATAGACCCTAGATCGTTGATGGTATGTGATTGAATGGGCCTTATGATTATCTTGTTTCTTAAAGCCTCGATCTATTTAATATTTTAAAACTACGCAGTTACTATCGATAATCATCTGTTTTACGTATGGTGTGAGGGTAGTGGATTATTGGCTCCTACTATTCTGCGGTTCTCACAAACGTGGTAGTAATCACATTCATATCTCATCGTCTTTTGACAAGTCTATGTATATTGCTACTAAAGAACCGTGCCGCGAAGCAGTCACTAAAGGGGCGTCGTTAGCGTACTTGTGGGGTTCTATTCTTTTCAATTTTTTCATGCTTAAAAGTAGTACCTGGGGGGGGGGAGGGGGGGGGGGGGGGGGGGGAGCGGGGGGGGGGGGGGAGTTCGTGGGGGGGGGGGGGGGTGTAGCTGGGGGTAGGGGGGGGGGGGGTCCTTATTAAAGTATATACAAGATCAAGCCTAAGTGATTATATGTACTAGAATGCGTGATGACACCAACTATGCTAATAATTACGATTCAAATACTTCATTATTCGTTTGGAGCGTCTCGGATTGACATCGATTGGCCACAAGTAATAGCAACATAGAAATTGACTCTATTAGAGAATCGCATTCCCTTCCACGCAGCAAAGCCTACCTGCAGTAATTACATGGTGATGCATACCAGTGTACTGTTGTGACTTTCATATTTAACTAAGTGGATGGAGGTGCATTGAATCAATATAGGAGTATAAGTACAATTGTGTTTTCGTCGGTACTAACTGAGTAATAAGCTGAGCACATGCCTGATGACATTGTCCAAAAAGTACGACGTTTCAAGAGGTCCCTTGTGTCACAATAGCAACAATAACTGGACATGTATTGGATGCTGATTTGAAATGAAATATTCTTATGTAGTAAAAACATAGATTAACTCTTGAATGAGGGCCTATTTAGGTTTTGAGAGGTTAGATCATTTGGCTGGATGTCAATTTGATGTGGTACTGATGCTTAAATAATGTTTGATAATGGTCACCTTTCGTAATCATATTATTGCTGTGCGATAGATTTCAATTCTAACTGTGGCTGCAGTTAAGCTGTAAGACTACGCGACGTTCGTTAAAACGGCCAAGGGTTAACACCAAATACTCAAGTCATTGTAAGGTGAAGGTACTCAATTAGAGACTGTACTCTCGGATGCGGTTGTCTTATAAACTTCATATCCATTCATCGTGAATCTTACCTGGCTTAATACGAATCCCGTAGTACTTCATTACAGCAACTAAGCTACAAGAGTTTAAAAGATGAGTCGACGTTGCTATGCTAGATAGAGCAGCTCAAATTAGCGTAGTAGTCGAGGATGTGTCCTATTTAATTTAAAGTAAGTAGCAATTTACGGTAGGAATCTCAATAAGGCCAATACTGCAAAGTACGAAGTATATAAGTTGACAGAGCTTCAAGATGCCTATATCTATTATGTTCTACCTTGGAATGGTTGGCCCAGGACAATGGTAATGCGTAACTACTTGAGGTGATTTTTGTTTGCGGTATTCTGCTATATTAGGTGGCTATTTAAGTTTACACACTATAGAATGTCACACATATACGGCCAAGACTGTTGAACAATTGGCAAGAGTAATAGTGTGCTGTCTATGTTTATAAACGAACTGCCGAGCTCTAACCATATATTAAACTTGACCTATTGTCTTCATACTAGGCTAGAATTCAGGTTCCAACTGAACATAGGTCTTACCACTGTTCGATAACTCACTGTGGATATTTGTCTAATATGTGGTTATCATTAAGCAGATTGTAGCCATAAGACGGTAATGGCATTATACGATTTACAACGCTCGAATTAAACCCCTTGATAATAGACAGGTAGATAAATAAGACCACGCGAATAACATTCTAACGTATAGCGATCATTAGAGATATGTCCTATTTAATTTCACCTACGCAGATGAAATGCGTACTGTAAATGAGTAACCGACCATATGATATGGTTTTAGCACAACGTTATATGAAAAAAGAACAATCTGCGCAGTAGGCACGGTTATTTAATACGATTAGGCACATAAAGTATAAGACCTGTCAATACCAATTCACTTCGGTAGGGAACTAGCCTCGATTAGGTCAGTTATTATCTAAGAGATGGGCCAGGATTGAGCAATACTTTGTCTGGCACCCAGGCTTAGGGATATTAGTTGATAGCCAACTAGTACAGTTATAATGTCGTAGGCTAGCACTTGAATTGTGGCAGTGATTGGCTAAGTGCGAGTCCTTAGTGTACGTTGTAACCTAGAATCCATCAAAAAATTAATTCGCAACATTAGTATCCTACTAAAACTGGTTTGATCGCACTACAGGGTAATATACATAATAATAGAACTAAAACAATCTATGGGACTCTGGAGAGATTATTCGTTCTGATGACTACTATGAACTCTTATCAATCAATTAAAATTGATCTTGCGCAATTTACACTATATACGACTTATCTATCTTAGTGCAAATTCAGCTTTGTTAACACATCATCTTTCACTATGCTTCACACCATAACTCATAGTTATGCCGTTATTTGTCAGTCCTTAAAGCTTTTGCGTATTCAGTTGCAATCAACTAAACTTTAAGATGATCACTAGATTTGGTATGTTAAGGGCAACTAGATCTTTGCATAGGTACATGATTTGAATCAGGGCAGTATGATCTTGGGCCTAGCTAGAATGATGAATAGTTGAACTGTACGTCAGTTCCTGAGGGGTGTACTCGATTGGGGTTGTCGGGTATAAGTCAGATAGTAATCTAAGATCTCAGCTCCTAGTGCCTTACGAAATTAATTCGATTAGATTCTAATATGATGTTGGGTTGGTTCTGTAAATTAATATCTCGTGCGTGAAGGCATAATTAGGTTCTTCGCTTTTGTATTATAAATATTTGTGGTCTATGGGTTGAGTGGGCTAGATTCATCACACATTTTTATATAATTGAATAGCACTGACTAACTGTCTTACTAGCTGATGAATTTAATCAACCATCGGGCCAACTGCGACTGTTAAGTGTCTTCAGTCTGATATCGAAATCGAAGCAGAAAATGACGTTTCCTACTTAAATTTATCTATTGATCTGATTAACTTTAGTTAGTAGCGTCGTCTATTTACGAATCCGACATTAGTAGTCATGGAATGCCTTAAAGATTGACCGCGCAATAAGCGGAGCACGTAGAGAATATCTTATGTAAAGAGAGTACGCAACACACTATTCAGCGCATCACGATCATTCTCATGAAGAATATTTATAATCGGACGCTGTTTCATTTTTTGCTTAAGAAAATGCTCTACTATCATAGCAGACCTCCATGGTATGAATACTACTCACAATTCAAGCTTAAAGAATTCTACTTACAGGGCACAATATAACAAAAGACACGTAAGCGTACAGAATTGGCTAGATCTGATATTGTAGATAAGCAGCTGCTTATTTGAGGATCCTACATATTATATTAGCATAAAAAGTAATCTAGAACAATGCATGCCCACAGAATAAATCAAAGTTGAGTATCCATACTTCCAGACAACAGATATAGAGTAAGACATAATGATCCACAGTCCAAAATAAGTTTTAAAAATATAATTAGTTGCCATGTGGCTCGCATTTATTTGACTCATTTCTTTATCCAATAATTTACATATATATTGTCCCTAATGTGGCAATAAAGCTTCAATGGTTTTAGAACACTTATGCTTTTCATGCATTCTGTGACAATATGGACTTCATTTAGCAGTCAATAAATGTAATATCTAAAGTTTTTTCAAGTAATATCACTTAGTCACAATGTAGGAAAATTTCAAGAATATTTCCATAGATGTTTTAGCAAACTAGTTGATGGACTCATAATTCTCAGATTTTTTTTAATATCAATATTGGCCTCGCGCCAGCCCAATAGAATTAGCTAGCAAAACGCACGCTCCGTCAAACTATGGGTTACATACAACATACCACCACCAGATCATGTGAAATTTGTTTTTCACAGAATCTCTGTAATGAGGTGTTTTTTGTAGCAGCATGTGAATCCACCTGCATCAGTGAGATTGTGATACATTTCGTATATGAGTTATCGTCGATCTCACACAGGACCAATATAAGCTTTATTGCGTGCAATAACTATATTAATCAAAATCATCTTAGCTCACAAATAAATCTCCTTTGTGTACTAGATATCTATTCACTCGATCGGCACCAATCTTAGTCAAACATAAAACTACTGCGTGAACAGCGCTAAACTTGCCTTATAACAATACATAACTCTAAGAGTCCGCCATTAAACCTATCACTACTCCTAGCGGAACTTATCTCACGAAATCTATGTCTTACCGGAAGTAGGTAAAAGGCAAAGAGTGGATTCTACATACAGAATGAGAGATTCGTTCTTCGGCACGAGGTTAAATATCGCAACAGTAATACTGATATGTACTCTTCTGGCCTGCACGAATAACTTCAAACTTCGATGCCAGATAGCTATAGCATGCAAACACACACTCTCTCAGATCTCGTTACCAGTATTGATCCTAATGCGCAATTTAATCGATCCAGTGCAACGCTACCAAAATCTAAGATTATTAAAGGTTTAACATTTAATGTACTGAGTAGTCCTAAAAAATTCCTTATGTTGCCTTCTTCAACAAACTTAGGCGCCTTTTAGACACGTTAGTCTAGAGGAGTTCCCAGTCATAGGCTGATTCGTCTCACACCATATAATAGATTTATTAAATAGCTCACAAATTATATTGCGCTGAACAGTTGGGAAACCTGTTGATCTTACTCTCTAGTTTTTATACGGTGGTACGCAACATTTTGAACCAAATAAAGAAGGTCACATTGGACGCACTTTAATCGAAAGTAGTAGGATGTACGATTGCGTGAGACATCCATAGTGGCACTCGACTTAGATCAAAAGGCAAATGTGTTTTCGTATACAGCCGTTCTTCAAGAATGAGTTCATATACAGACATATATCATATTTTATATATATCCGTAGTAGGATCTGAATAGCGATGATAAGTATAACAACTCAGCCTTTTCATATCTGTATTGGTAAGAAGGCATTACGGCAATTAAGTCAATGCGGCATCACTATTTATCTCGCGTGACTTTGCAAAGATAGTAAGTAAATACATTCACGATATTAGAGCGATAGCCTAAGTTATGTTGTGTAGATATCATCGATCTTTTTCAGTCAGCATGATGATTTACAAATCTACACTTACTAAGGTCTTTGACATAGATTGCTATGTTGCACGACGAGCCACTTTGATTTTGAGCCCTACATGATTTATTAGAGCTGACTGGTGATCGTCAACGAGAAGATATAGAAAAAGAGAAATGCCAAAGACGCCCGTGACACTATGTTATTAATTAAATAGATTAATGTCAGCATGGGCTGTTAGTTCTAGAGAGATAGCATTACTCCAACTAGATGGCGCTAATATGATGATCTATGTAATTCAGCCAAGACGACGAGTAAATTCCATTACAATGACGTCGCTAGAACATTTATCGCGTCTCTACACTTATTAGGTGATAGATGAGCTTTTCTTTCTAACTACCTTTTAAAAAAAAAAATTCGAACATCAAACTAGACCAAGGTTTGCACTGCTATACTGAGATCGGTCTCCAGTTTCGACACGTATAGTCTTTTTGTACTGAACATTTCGAACTAGTGCATATTACATTACGACAGCAAGCTTTCATCGTCTTAGTATACTCAGTAATAAGAGCTGAAAGGGGGGTGTTAAAAGGGGGTCCGTTATGGCGGGGTAAATAAGCGATCCACTATAAAGAAAATCTGCTTAATGATATACTTCTGCGCTAGGTCTGCACTGAACAATTTGTTAAATCAAGAAAGTACAAGTATATCTCTCACGGAACTGTGCTAGAACAGTCTTTTTAAGTAGAGCTACTGTACGACATGCAGGGTGGTATTCATCGTAGGCTGACTAGTCTAAATCTGCAATCACGACGGCTCTTGAGCATTCTATATCGCTAACAGATAAGATAAGCAAATATAGTTGGTCTATACAGACTACACTGTTGACGAAAGGACTAAACTATCGACACAATCCTTAGGTAATAAATTAAATATATCACGTGTCGTATATAGTTCGCAAGAGATAATACCACACTCTAGGGCGTGCAACATGGGAATGTATACAATGTCTCCCAGGTCTCTTGATGATACCATTTTGAGAGCAGACATCCTTGAGCATAACATCCATTACATAGTATCGTAATAATTTAGCGTGGAACATGGACTGAAACTACACATCTTGGGCCTGATCCATAGTAGTTTATATTAGATATCCCTGATGCAAACCCATCCTGATTCGTCCCTGGATAGGGAGAATGTAGTAGTAGCCACGGTGGGCAACCAGTTTCTGTGTTTCTGTACGCTGGCTCGGAAGTCTACCAGGTGGTGTGGGGTATTCGAGTTATGCATTACGCCCACGTATAAGCGTGAGATCTAGAGCATCTAAAGAAAAACTGCAACCCCTTAAATGTAATTTATCAAACAAACGGAAGGAAAGTCTATTTAGGTTTAAACCTTTATAGCGGGGTAAGTTCAATACAACAACTACGACAAATATACGATACTAAAACAGACAAATTATAATGCTAAAGATTTTTAATCATTTTGTTATCCAATAGTTCACGTGGTGCACAATTAGCGACTTGGATACTCCGTATAAAGCAGAGGCAAAATTGTCACACATACTCAACATTAGATTCTCCCCACACGAGAATTACTTTCATTTCTAACAGCGCCTGATTCACCATAGCGCGAGTGATATACACCTCATAAGGCAGATGCTTCAGGTGCTCTTATTGTGACTTCAACCACACATCGTCAGAAGTAGGAAGAGTGGAGATAACTTACTGCGGAATATGGCGTGCAGGTCTCATTATGATCTTTTTGCGGTGATTACGATTATTTAGTATTTACAGGAGATCGATGAATGGTTAGTCAGAACCAAATATCAGCCTAGTAAAATTGAGTATGATTACATATTAGCAGAGCCAGAATGAAGGTATAAAATTTGGTAAGACTATGCACCAGCTTCTGCTCCCGCTCCATTACGATATGCTAAAACCGATAGAGTTAGGTCTCGTGTGTGTGATCGAACGGCACTTCCTCGTGAAGTGACTGTTACGTCTCACGAACTAACTAAAGTACGATAGTTTAAACTATCGCTTCAATACAAAGAGTATTAAGGTAAAGTCGTCCGACCGGATTTTGATCTCACAAAGAGACTAAAAACAACACCTACTAAAGTAAAAAACATCAGAAAGCAAATAAATCAGATGAATCAAATCGTGAAAAGATGCATAATAGACATCCATACCCTACTCAACCAAACGCACCCCACCCAACACAAACCCTTATTCCCAAGCTCGACCTTGTATCAAACGAATTCTTCGATTCCCTCCCACTTATATTAATTATAAAGTATTTACATACTTTAAAAAAAAGTTAGTTTAGATACCTACCTACAACACATATTCGCCATGTAAAAATGCTAATCACTTTCTAACGTTGACCGCAATTAAGATACCGATTATGATCGCTAGATGATTAATATATTGTAAATTAATGAGAAAACGATAATATCGATTTCACTCATCGGTCTTATAACCTTTTCTGTAAGAGCTTTCCCCACAGACGCACCTACTCGACACTATTCTCTTACAACCAAAGTCTTTATTTAGACCACCTCTAATCTACTACGAGACATTAATATCAACACAGAAGTTTTTAAACAGATATGGTATGCGATCTTTATCTTTAGCCACTTTCTTACTGCATAAAGTCAACTTCAACTCTAATATAGTTGTATGTCAGCAACGCATATCTTTTGTAAGAACTAGTCAATGAAATTCATAATTATAAACAGAAGGTGGATATGAAAATTGATGTTTGTATTAAATTGACTATTGCATGTATATTTAAACAGTAGAACACTGAGAACATGTCTCTTGAGCGAATTTATACTCCAGTGAGGATAGACAGGAATGTGTCGCTAATACAAGGAAGCATCTATGGTATAATTGAGAATATATGAATAAATAATAATGTGTGTGATCGATGTCATAACTGTAATCTCTTGCTTTCCAACTAGCACAAGTTCTTTAGTAATGTCCGAATGAAAAGACCAAATCAGTATTCGCCTTGATGTCTATGATAGCACAAATATGTTCATATGACGAAAAGCCTTATATACTTTGGTATAGCTTTAAAACAGTAGATAGAGATTATAATCGCCCGAAAGTACAAGCTTGGACACGTATATAACTAAAAGAATCTTAATAGTACTAGTACTTAACATAGCTTGAGTACACCCGTGTTCCAACCAGAGCCGCTACAACATTCATGTCTAGATGATTGTAATGTTACTTGAGGGTTATATGTTAAGAAAATAATACTTTTAACTGATTTATGACATGTAAATTGATTAGATGTAAATATAAGGAGACCACATGAGAAAATAGCGCTCACACTGAATGTGACAGAAGACATAAAATACAGCATATCTAGAACACGGGCAATATCAGGTCATTTTTACCTGTACCGTATAATCCATCTAGGAGTTTCTAATTTTTGTGCACAACTTTCGAAATTTTTTTCAAATTCTTATCTGCAAGGTAAGGTCAAAAGATATTTTACAATGTGTTAGTACTGTTAAGTATTCCGTTGGTCTCGATGAAAGCCGCGGTGTACTAAAAAACACATCTCGGCCTATGTCTGAAATCAGACAACATAAAAAAAATATATTTCTAACACTGTGCTAAGGATAAGTGCAAGGAAAATCATCTTCCTGCGTTAAAATAAAAGGGAATGATACACATAGGAAGATAAACAACGAAACAACACATAAAAAAAGGGATACAACTATATTGATAATTAGTTAAATTCATAAAAGTAACTCTAAATATTCGAGACTATCGTTGAGGATTGGGAAAAGTGTACGCCAGAAATTCGATAAATGTGTCCTTGACTGCCACACACAAAGCAACATATTCCTAATATATATTATACATCAGGGTAGAAGACAAGTTTCGACCCAAAAACAACTCAATGTTGTCGAATGTACCACATCAAATAGACCTATGAGAGTAAATAGCCCGTAGTAGCTAACTCTCGGATAAAAGAAGCGCGGGAAATTACAGTTATGCTCGATGAATACTTTGAATAACGACTATGGTTCGGTAGTTAGCGTACTCTGGGTAGTGTGTATCTTAATTCAATATTAAAGATTACATAATGCGAAAGCACCTTACCGCAGTATAGGCGGTGGTTAGGGTGTTTTTTGGTTTACATACGATGACAAGTCTGGCATCGTTGTTTCACAGTATCAGTTTTCTGATTATCAGGTTAATAAACTATGTCTAAGGATTAAAAAGAAAAAATGGACGACGAAAAGGAACTAGAAATTCAAAATGGGAAACCACTTTAATGAAGCAGCTGTATTAAGAATAATGCATAGCTAAAGAGCGTATGGTATGTTTAATAGTATGTGTGTGGCCATATACGGTTCTGATCTCGTAAATATAATTAGTTATTGTAGGGTCAATGTGAGGGCATGATCAGCGTATCAAGAACTCTCTCTGAGAATCTCATTATGCGAGATGAATTGCCCGTTGGTTAGTAATAACAGCTAAATGGTGCTCTATAAATATAGTGATTTGGCGAGTAAAAATAAACATTTATTGTAAGGAATAGCGGTCCATTCTATTAAAGAATTATTCTGAACGTAAGCCACGAGTATGATGTGGGACTAGTTTCTGTATATACAATCGCATCGAAACTTCAGCTGTTAAAGAAAGAGACGATAGAGTGAAACAGAAGTTGGCCCACGTGAATTAAAAAACAAAGACACCAACTCTTTAAGTTATTATTATAGCAAATTCAAATTAAAAATGGATGGAAAGTTCAATATAAACTGATCAAAATCAAGAAAGGTCTATTATATTATTAGTGGTATATTAGACGAATCAAAACTGAAAAAATATGAAATAAAATCTGTATATCGATAATGCTTGTGGTTTAAAACAGAAGGTAAGAATCATGGCAAAATAATAGCTAAATCCGACGAAGTGCTCAGCACCAATGATCACTATAAATTAGTCACTTCTGTTTGACCTTCCGATAAATCAACCACAATGCGATAAGACAGTATCAAATTAAAAGTATATCAATCAAATCTGTTTCTCATATTAAACTATAATCAAGAATGTACACCTGTATAAGAGCTAAAGACGCAAATCCTTGCAAGAAGTATGGCCCCGTAGATCGTGAGAGTGTTAATGACAGTCTTAGTCGAAATTTAACAAAATGGGAATGGATACCAGAGATCAGTTGCTCAATAATAGCAATATCTTTTCTCAACTTCCAACTTTGCACAATCAACTATTACGAAAATGCTTGAATTTTTGATAATAATATAACTTCTGCTAGAAACAAATTTCCATAATTCCGGTATAACCTACACAACTGATAGTTTAGGTTTAGCTAGGTAGAATCTAATCAACAATTTTAAAAATGCGAATCATTTAGAAAAACAAATACAGTACCTAGAATAAGCTTAACCAGGATGATAATGGCTTCACCGCAGAGATAGACCTCAACAACAGGGTCATTAATATGGCATAGCGGACTAACAAAACGAAAAGATCTTATGGGAAAAAGAGTTGTCCCCTAAAAGAGCCGGAAAAGGCGGGTAAAAATACACCAGTGGGGTAATCGATTTAGGCTTCTGGGTACTTAAGCATCACTTGGTGTCTGCCATTTCAGGGACATAAAATGTATTACAAGAAATTGTGCAGGGTGTCATGCGTACAGGTACAGAGTTTTATTTGTTGAGTAAAAAATAATTGGGAATAGTTGATGTTGAGTGTTGTTCAATATACTACACTAAGGGCTGTGAGAATTAGTTGAGATAAACCATTAATTTAAACATATCATTATATCCTTTACTTTAGTTATCTGTCTGTGTAAGACGCAAAACAATATGGCAAGGAACATAAACTACAGTATCATTGTTACACAATCCTTAGATGACTTGCACGAAAATAATCTTAACTCTTTATAAATATGTAACAAATAAAACACTATAGACCGTACATTTAGCAAAAGCACATTTTAGAAAACCCAGCATGTATCCTAAATAAACCACTCAATAGTATTATCAAATTGGTGTCGAAAATCATGAATGAGCATTAAGTTATTGCGCCCTTGTTCTAATCAGAAAGATATAGACGGGGTCGGTGATTAATAGAAGTATAATAGGATGTGAATGTGGTAAGCTTTACACTTTTTCATAATTTCAAATGCGATAGTAGGCACACAATCACACACTAATATATCAGGCAGGGGTAATCTCCATATGATGTATGTACGATGATATTGATGTCTCTAAAATACTGTCAAAAGAAAGGAATCCCAAAAGCGATCTCTCACCGAGGAGCAGGAGGTACGAGTCCCTAATAGCTATTGAATGGTTACATGGAACATATCTACGGAACAAAGATCACGTAGCAAATTGATATTGGTCTATTGGTAATCGTATGTATTATTTAAAAAAAAGTATGAGGTTATTAGTAGGTTTAAGGGTGTTGTACCTAAGTAAAAAATTTAGTTCAGCGATAGTTATGTAGTCTGCTTTATAATTTGAAGAACTAAGTAGAGTTAACATTATTGCCTAAGTGCAAAATACTTAAAAATCATATCAACAGCAAGAGAATACAACTCTTTAGCAATTTGTGACGACTTAATAACTAATGTACAAATAGTAGATCCCCTAAATAATGTTGTGAGACTATTTTGAATCCTTAAGGTTAAACGCAAAAAGAAAATCAGCATCCTAACATATTGTATTGGTGTCACAATTATCAAGCATGTTGTAAAAAAAGAAAGAAGTTCCAAAACGTTTTAGTGACTTGTTAAGATTAGAGATATACTTAAAGAGTTATAGAGATTTGCCTAGGCGGAAGAAATAAGTTGAGAAAAGTAGTAAAAATAGTTAATGAAAAGTCACTTCTTTTTATGGTTCTTGCACCAGATTAAGTTAGATATCCGGGTTACTAAATATTTGAGAACGAAACTTCTTCTACACAGGTATCTTAATGAAAGAATCTAACTCCATTGGCTGAATCCCGGAGCAAGATTATTGCACAATCTCCACGTGGAGGGTTAGGGATGTAAATTAAAATGATGGTTAGTGCTATCTCATGTGCAACATCAAGATCGAATCTTCACAGGATGGATTGTCATGGCGGATTTTAAGCTATCCTTTAGTTAATATATAAACCTTAGTCATATAAAGTGGGCCCAGACCAAAGAGAATCAACTAATTACTGTTCTGAGCCCTATTTGAGAATCAGAGAGAAGCTTGCTGCGCCTGTACCAGGTCAGCCGAATCTTAGAAAAAAAGGAATGCTGCACTGATTGTGAAACCCAGTGCATTACCGAATGTCAACGACGAACCGAGGTGCTCCAAGTGAGCTTCTGGTTGCGTCATTAATGACAACAAAGTTCAAATCAGGTTATGGTAGTTTGTATTGACACGTATAGGTCAATGCCATATTAACAGTTCCCTCATGACTTACGATAGAATGAGGAATTTGTGCATTTACAAATGAACAAGTTCATTACAAAATAGGAAACTATCAAATAGGATGGTTATCAGTTAATGAATTTTTGGGTGAAGTGTCATCGGGACAGGGATGGTTAAAGGGGGATGGAGAGATTGGGAATCCCAAAATCAACGTGAAGGAAACGCGCTAAACAGTATGACTCGTAGATTGTAGCATACAGGAAAAGCGTAGCATGTAGATGATGCTCTAGAAAATGGATTTGTTGTAGCTCAGAAATCTAAAAGCCCTGATGATTCTATATACCGGTAGTAGAAGTTGAAATGCACACAAGTTTACAGAGTGCAATACATACTCAGATAGAGAATACCACTTTAAAATTGATAAGCCAAGACTTCAGGTGGTTATAAGAAAATTTAGTTATACTACTGATTAGTTGAAGTTGGAGCTACGAATTAAACAGTAGTATGATTAAAGGATGATAGATTGACATTGAGGCTTTTTGGGGTGTAGGTCTCGAATAATGGCTAAAGATCCCTGTATTAATGGACGGACGAAATTTAAAGATTAAGTGTGTATCTGTAAAACAGAAGCATAGTCAGCTAGGTCTCAGAAACTTTATGTAAGTCTTGTATATTGTATTGTTGTGAGCCTACTTAGTATAGCAGAGAGAATTTGAGCAGCTATTTTTGTGAAGGAACTTAGCAGGCCATAGATGAATATAAAAAAATTTGAAAAGATAAATAATTTCCATTGTAGATCGAGATAGAATTGAATTCATTTTTAGATTACTGGTAGTTAGAAAGCGTACAGAAGGAGAATATAACACGACTTACAGTATTGATAGAAATTTGATTTTTAGAATTGAAGCCAAACCTTTCTGTATTTTGTGGGAAAGAAAAAAAGCATAAACAACATAGTTATTGGATCCAACTAGTTTTAATTATCAGTATCACCTCTCTTATCTCTGGAGCCACCAAACTGCACTATATAGAAAAGCAAATATATGTTAATCCACAGATGGTCAGTGTAAGTAATACTCAAGGCTTTACTGATAGCGAATCAGGATCAAGTCCCTATAAACACTCATTAAAATCTGGGCGGCTATTATTTTTCGTAATAGAAAACCCAAAAAAGGCTCCACAGAGGAGATAAGCGATAAAGATTCTAGTGATTAAGGATGTCAATTAGCATAGTGAATATTAAAATTTGGGCACTGACGTTGTTTATTCATCTGATATTTAGGAATGAGGCTTTGTTTTCCTAACTTCAAATATTGCACGTGTATATTGATTACACAGGGAAGGCGTGTCCTCGTGGTATTCATCTACTATGAGTCGCATCAGGTTTAAGATTTGGTATCAATAACTGTTTATACCTAAAAAACAATATTAATAGATATTATTGAACGTGTTATATTCTTTTATGAAAACTGATTTTCATGTTGTTTTTATTTAGTTTGTTCCTGTCTTTCTCCGGAGGAGTAAAGATTTAATTGTGGGAGAGTTATTTCTTATAAGAAAATATGTCTTTGGTCATTAATGCTGGTGTATATTAAGGGAAAAAGTTCACAATCAAAGGGGTTAAATTATCTATGCTCTCAAATTCAGTATATATGCTGATTGTTTACACTTAGAAGGGATACTAACCCGATTCATATATTTTAATTTGGACTGATAGAGGCCTATGTACGATTACCAGAGGGTCCCAAAGAATTGATTTGGCTGGGTGAAAGCCGATTAAGAGGTGTAGAAAATTATAATGGTTATTCGAAGCTCCAATCCCAACTAGTAAGAGGCAGTCATAATCAACTCAATATAATTTTACTGTTATCGAGAAGCTGGTTGAATAATGTAGTCTGACTACTAGAAGGAAAAAAATTTGAGGTTAATCGCAAATTACGTAATTGGGGTATGAAAATGGGGGGGGTTTTGGGGGGGGGGGGGGGGGTGGGCGGGGGGGGTATCATATTATATATTTTGATTTTAAATACGATAATCGAAAAGATAATTGATAGCTAAAACCAGATACATATAAATGTATTAAAAAATGAAGATCTAATCTACATGGCGGTAGTTATGCAACAGAGTTTCTGCACAATGAAACATTTGTTGAGTGGATCGACGGCAGCAGCCATCAGCAGCAGCATGATGTCAGACAGTGGCACAATGACATTCTGGAGGTTGCAAAAAACAGGGAAAAAAGGAGTAATCCACAAAGTGCACAATGAAACAGTGGCGAGGTCAGATATGACGTTTTAAATTGTGATTTCTCACCCTGTCTACAGTGCACCTGCAGCAGGGTTGCACAAGGGGCCTTATTTGTTTCAGTGTCCATGATATTAGGGGGACGACGCCCAAGTAGTAGGCTTGGGAGTCCCTACTGGAAGCTAGTACTTTGCTATAGATAAAAAGGCTCTCCTGTTAATATGGTTGGTGTTCCACAGACTTGATGGTAGAAAGGAGTTGTTCCCTCTTTCAGAAGCAAAAAGGGTTTAAATGATGAGTGTGAGAGATCAGGTTTTTAAATAGTGAGTAAGAGGGTTAAGAGTTATATATATAAAAGTTACGTTTTTAGTGTTATAACGATATTAGAGAACGGATAGAGTTTAAGTTTGCTACGGCACAATAGTATCTATAAGGCCACAGAGTGGCACAATGACAGTAGAGTGGAGTGACGGCAGCAGCAGCATGAGTTCAGACAGTGGATCACAATGACATTCTGGAGGTGGCAAAAACAGGTAGCCACAGAGTGTCACAATGACAATGTGTAGTCACGGCAGCTGCACAGCAGCAGCATGAGGTCAACAGTGGCACAATGACATTCTGAGGTTCAAAAACAGGAGTAGCCAATGAGTGGCACAAAGACAGAGTGTGTAGTCACGCATCAGCCAACATGAGGTTCCATACAGTGGCACATCTGACATTCTGGAGGTGTCAAAAACAGGAGTAGGTTCAAGGGGTGGCACAATGACACAGTGTGTAGTGTCACGGCAGCAGCAGCATGAGTCAGACAGTGGAAAAATGACATCTGAGGTGGTGAAAACAATGAGTAGGCCCACAGAGTGGCACCATAACACAGTATGTAGGTCACGGCAAGCAGCCACAGCCGCAGCAAGATTGTCAGGAGAGTGGTCACGAAAGACAGGGTGTGTGAGTGTGACCGCAGCAACAGCATCAGCAGCATGACTTTATTCATAGAGTGGCACACATGACATTCTGGAGGTTGCAAAAACAGGAGTAGACACCACAGAAGTTTGGCACCAATGATACAAGTGTAGGTCACGGCAGCAGCCCACAGCGCAGCATGAGGTTCAGACAGGGACACAATGACATTCTGAGGTGGCAAATCACAGGAGTCACAGCTACAGAGTGGCACAATAAAACACAGTGTGTAGGTCACGGCAGCTACTCCACAGCAGCAAGCATGATGGTCAGAGAGGTCGCACAAATGACATTCTGGTAGTGTGGCAAACAACAGGGAGTAGGCCACAGCTGGCACAGTGACAGAGAGTGGAGGTGACGGCAGCATCAGCTGAGGTCAAGAGTGGCACAATGACATTCTGAGGTGGCAAAAACCAGAGTAGTGACACAGAGTGGCACAATAAACAGTTGTGTAGGTCACTAGCAGCAGCGACAGCAGCAGCATGAGGTCAGACAGTAGCATCTCTGACAATTCAGGAGGGGCAAAAACAGAGTATGCCACAGAGTGGTCACAATGACAGAGAGTGGATGTGACGGCCAGAAGCATGAGGTTCAGAAATGTCACAATTACATTCTGGAGGTGGCAAAAACAGGAGTAGACCACAGAGCTGGCACAATGACACACTGTGGAGGGCACGGCAGAGCCACAGCAGCATCCGAGGTCAATCATTGGCACAATGACATTCTGGGAGGTGGCAAAAAAACATGAGTAGGCAACGGGAGTGCACAATGACAAAGAGTGGAGGTGACGGCAGCAGCACATGAGGTCAGACAGTGGCACAATGACATTCTGGAGGTGGCAAAAACAGATAGGCCAAAGAGTGGCACAAGAAACAGTTGTATGCACGCAGCAGCCACAGCAGCAGCTGAGGTCAGACAGTGGCAAATACATTCTGGAGGTGGCAAAACTACAGAGTAGGCCACAGAGTGGTACAATGACATAGAGTGGAGTGACGGCAGCAAGCATGAGTTCAGACAGTGCAAAATGACATTCTGGAGGTGGCAATAAACAAGTAGAACCCACGGGTGAGAAGTGGCACAATGACACACTGTGGAGGCTCGGCAGAAGCCACCGCAGCAGCATGAGTCATACAGTTGGCAAATTGACATGCTGAGGGTTGGGCAAAAACAGGAGCAGGCCACAGAAGTGGCACAATGACAGAGTGTGTAGGTCACTGGTAAAAAAAAAACCAGCTGCCACAGGCATCAGCATGAGGTCAGACAGTGGCACAATGACATTCTGGAGAGTGGCAAAAACAGAATAGGCCACAGAGTGGGCCACAATGACTCAGAGTTGTAGGTCACGCAGCAGCAGCATGAGGTCATCCAGAGGCACAATGACATTCTGGAAAGGTGGCAAAAACATGACTAGGCCACAGAGTTGGCACAATGACTACATGTGGTAGGTTTACAGCAGTATCAGCATGAGGTCAGACAGTGGGCACAATACATTCTTCTGAGGTGGTAAAAACAGGCAGTAGGCCACAGAGTGTCACAATAACACAGGTGTAGGTCCGCCAGCAGCCACAGCGGCAGCATGAGGTCAGAGAGTTGTGCACAATACAGTGGTATAGTTGGAGGTGACCGCAGCACAGCAACAGTTCAGCATGAGTTCTAATAGAGTGGCACAATGACACCTGGAGGTGGCAAAAACAGGAGTAGGCCCACAGAGTGGCACAATGAAACAGTGTGTAGTCACGGCACAGCCATAGCAGCAGCATGAGGTCAGACAGGGGCACAATGACATTCGGGAGGTGGCAAAAAAGGGTATGCCACAGAGGGGAAATGAAACAGGGGTTGGGTCACGGCAGCACCCCACAGCAGCAGCCGAGGTCAAAAGGGGTGGCCAAGACATTTGGATGGAAAAAAACAGGAGTGGCCACAGAGTGGCACAATGATTGGAGTGGGGGTCGGCAGCAGCCATGAGGTCAAAAATGGCACAAGACATTCTGGAGGTGGCAAAAACAGGAGTAGGCAAAGTGGCACAAAAAACAGTGTGTATCACGGCGCAGCCACAGCACAAATGGGGTCGACGGGATATGACTTTTGGGAGGGGGCAAAAACAGGGAGGCCACGATGGCGCAATGACAAGAATGGGGGTGACCAGCAGCTGGGTCGACGGGGGCACAATAATTTCTGGGGGGCAAAAACAGGAGTGACCACAGTGGCCAAGACAACGGGGGGCAGGGAGAAGCCACAGAGCAGCATAACATACAGGGGCCCAAAATTTACATTTTGGAGGTGGCAAAAACAGGATGGCCCACGAGGGGCACAATGACAGAGAGTGGGGTGGGGCAGCAGCACATAGGTAGACGGGGAAAAAAAAGACTTTCTGGAGGTGGTAAAAAAACAGGGTGGGCCCACAGAGTGGCAAATAACACAGGTGTAGGCAGGGGCAGAAAGCCACAGCGGCGCTGAGTTCATAGGTGCCAATGACAGTGTGGGGGTGGGGGGAAATACCACCCCCGGAAAAGATGGTTGGTGGCAAGGGAAAACTGTCAGCAGAGTGCAAAAATAACAATTGGTTTTTACAGGGAAAAAACTTTGTTTGGAAAAAAAAATGCCCCGGTGTGGCAGCAATAATATAAAAAATTCAAATTCAAAAAAAAGTGGCACATATGGACTGAGGAAACCATCAAATGGAACATAGGAAATTTGGAAAAAGATTATGTAACAGGATAATAAAAAAATTGGGGTTCTATTCACATTTTTGGCAAAAATGTTTAAACCACCTCCCAATCGTCAGGGACCTCAAGTGAGGGGGTCTACATTATTTTTTCCTCTATTGGGTCCGTTCAGACCTGCATACTTTTGGGAGCAAGATACCCTTTTAAAAACACTGCACGATTAAAACCTGGGGAATGTGTGGGATGCAAAAAAACCAAAATGGGGACACCACTCCTCCCTAATAAATCAAAAAAAAAATGGGGTTTTTCAATGGGGAAAAATTTTTTTGGGAAAAAAAAAAATGCACCTGGTGTGGCAGCTCATTAGGACCCACCTGCACTTAGGTCCCCTTGAGGATTGGGGGGTGGCTTAAACTTTTTGGCCCAAAAAGGTGAACTGAAACCTCAATTTTTTTTAAAAGTAACCATTACGTAATGCTTTTTTCCAAAACCCATGTTCCATTTGATGGTTTCCTTTTCCAAAATTGCCATGTTTTTTTGAATTTTAATGTCTATAAGTATTGCTGCCCACCCTGTCATTTTTTTTTTCCAAACAAAGTTTTTCCATGTGCAAAACCAATTGTTGTTTTTGTTATTGTAGGGGGGAGTGGTAGTCTCCATTTTGGTTTTTTGCATCCCACCCACTTCCCCAGGTTTAAAATCTTTATGTTCTTTAAACGGGATCTCGCCCCAAAAATAGCAGGTCTGAAAAGGCCCAATAGAGGTAACAATACATAGGACCCCCCTGCACTTTAGGGCCCCTTGACTATTGGGGGGTGGGCTTAAACATTTTTGGCCAAGAGTGTTAATGAAACCCAATTTTTTTCATGTATCCTATTAGCGTAAGCTTTTTCCCAAATTTCCCTTTTTTCCATTTGATGGTTCCTTTCCTTGTGCCACTTTTTTTTGTTTTTAAATTTATTGTATTGTGCCACCCCTGTGCATTTTTTTTCCCAAAAAAAGTTTTTCCCTGTTCAAAACCAATTGTTTTTTTTGATTTTTATGTGGGGGGAGTGAGTCTCCATTTTTTTTTTTTTGCATCCCACCACTTCCCCCGGGTTTTTAAAACTGCAGTGTTTCTTTTAACAGGTTTCTTTGCCCCTAAAGTATGAGTCTGAAAATGACCCAATAGGGTAAAATAGCGAGGGCCCACCTCACTGAGGTCCCCTGACGATTGGGAGGGGGTTTTAAAATTTTTGGCCCCAAAAGTGTGGGGGAGAACCTCAATTTTTTTTATGTATCCTATTAGCGTAATACTTTTCAAATTTATTGTTCCCATTTGATGGGTTTTCCCTTTGTCATAGTGTGCCCTGTTTTTTAATTTGAATGTCTAATGATTGCTGCCACACCAGTGTGCATTGTTTTTCCAAAAAAAGTTTTTACATGTGCAAAACCCCAAATTGTTGTTTTTTATTTATGTAGGGAGGAGTGGTAGTCTCCCTTTTGGTTTTTTTCATCCCCCCCCCTTTCCCAGGTTTTAAAAACAGTGCAGTGTTTTTGAAGCGGTATGTTCGCTCCATAAAGTATGCGGGCAACAGGACCCAAAAGAGGTAAAATACGTAGGGCCCACCCACCTTGAGGTCCCTTGGAAAATTGGGGGGTGGGGTTAAACATTTTTGGCCAAAGTGTGAACTGAGAACCCCAATTTTTTTCATGTACCTATTAGCAGTAATGCTTTTCCAATTTCCTATGTTACATTTGGGTTTCCTTAGTCCTAGTTGCCACTGTTTTTTTTTAATTTGAAATGTCTAATATGTTGCTCCCCCCACCAGGGGCATTTTTTTTTCCCAAAAAAGTTTTTTTCCCTGTTTCAAAAAAAAGTTTTTTTGATTAATGTAGGGAGGGGTGGTAGTCTCTATTTTGGGTTTTTTTATCCCACCCACTTCCCCGGTTTTAAATCGTGCAGTGTTCTTTGAAGCAGGTTTTCGCCCCTAAATAGCAGGTTGAACGGACCAATGAGGTAACAATAGGTAGGGCCCACCTAAATTTAGGGCCCCTTTACGATTGGGGGTGGGCTTAACATTTTTGGCAAATGTGAACTGAGAACCTCAATTTTTTTTATGTATCCTATTCAGTAATGCTTTTTCCAAATTTTTATTTCCATTTGATGGTTTCCTTATTATGTGTGCCCATGTTTTTTGAATTTGAAGTCTTATGTATGCTGCCACACCGTGTGCATTTGTTTTTTTAAAAAATTTTTCATGTGCAAAACCAATTGTGTTTTTATTTTATGTAGGGGAGTGGGATCTCCATTTTGGTTTTTGCATCCCTCCCTTCCCCCGGGTTTTTAAACATGCAGTGTTTTTGAAGCAGGTATCTTTGTCCCTAAATATGCAGGTCGAAAAGGACCCAATAGAGTAAAAATTGCAGGACCCCCTCACTTTAGGTCCCCTTTCGATTGGGAGGGGGGCTTAAACATTTTTTGGCCAAAGTGGAACTGGAACCTCAATTTTTTTCATGTATCTATTACATAATGCTTTTTTCAAATTTCCTTTTTCCATTTGTGGTTTCCTTGTCCCTAGTGTGCCATGTTTTTTAATTTTGAATTCATTTTTGCGCCCCACCGTTGATTTGTTTTTCCCCAAAAAAAGTTTTTTCCCTGTGCAAAAACCAATTTTTTTTTATTATTTTAGGGAGGAGTGGAATCTCCATTTTGGGTTTTTGCATCCCACCCACTTTTCCCCGGTTTTTAAATCAGTGCATGTTCTTTTAAGCAGGTATCTTCTCTCCCAAAGATGAGGTTAACAGGGCCCAATGAGGTAACAATAGGGAGGACCCACCTGCCTTGAGGGCCCCTTGACGATTGGGGTTGGGGGTTACCATTTTTTGGCCAAATTTTAATAAACTCAATTTTTTTCATTTCCAGTTAGCAGTAAACTTTTTTTCCCAAAATTTCCTATTTCCCCTTTTATGGTTTCCTTAGTCCATAGTGTGCCCTGTTTTTTTAATTTGAATGTCTATATGTATTCTGCCACCCTGTGCATTTGTTTTTCCAAACAAAGTTTTTCCATGTTTCAAAACCAATTTTTGTTTTTTTTTAATGTGGGAGGAGTGGAGTCTCCATTTTTGGGTTTTTTCATCCCACCCCTTCCCCGGTTTTTAAATTAGTGCGGTCTTTTAAGCAGGTATCTTCCTCCCTAAAGACAGGTCTGAACAGGGCCCAATAGGGTAACAATAGCTAGGACCCACCTGCACTTAGGTCCCCTTTACATTGGGGGGTGGGTTAAACATTTTTTGGGCCAAAAAATGTGAACTGAGAACCCCAATTTTTTTAGTATCCAGTTAGCAGTAATGCTTTTCCAAATTTCCTTTTTTCCATTTGATGGTTTCCTTAGTCCATTTTTGGTGGGACGTTTTTTGAATTTGAATGTCTATAATTGCTGCCCACCAGTGTGCATTTGTTTTTCCAAAAAAAGTTTTTCCATTGCAAAACCAAATTGTTGTTTTTGTTATTTAGGGAGGAGTGGTAGTCTCCTTTTTTTTTTTTGATCCCCCCACTTCCCCCGGGTTTTTAAAACATGCATTTTCTTTTAAGCAAAATCTTCGCTCCCAAAGTTGCAGGGCGAAAGGACCCAAAGGAGAACAATAGCATAGGACCCACCTGCACTTGAGATCCCCTTGACGATTGGGAGGTGGGCTTAAACATTTTTGGCCAAAAGTGTGAACTGAGAACCTCAATTTTTTTCATGTATCCTAGTTAGTAGTAATGCTTTTTCCAAATATCCTATGTTCCATTTGATGGTTTCCTCAGTCCATAGTGTGCCACTGTTTTTTGAATTTGATTGTCAGCAGATGTGTGGCATCAGATGGCTGGCGGCATCAGAATAGTGGATGAGGCAGGTAGTTTGAATCCAGACTCATTTCTCAAAGTTTTGGTGAGGCATCATGGTTGATGTAATCTGACGCCTAAGGCATTGGTGTGTGGAAATCTTCGCCGATCCACGCTTAATTCATCTTGACAAAGGTCAGTCGTTCCACATTTCCCATGGACAAGCGGGTTCTCCTTGGGGTAACTATGGCCCCCACTGCACTGAACACCCGCTCTGATGCCATACTACTGGCCGGGCAGGACAGCTTCTCCACTGCAAACTCGGCAAGTTGCGGCCACACATCCAGTTTGGCTGCCCAGTAGTCCAGCGGATCTTCTAACTGGGGTGGCAGAGTGCATCTGGACTGAGAGATGATGGCAAAGAGAGACAACTCCCTTCTGCAGAGGTGGTGGAGCCTTGACTGGCTGCAAAGGCATGTGTGCCACTGGGCGCTGCTGCTGCTGTTGCTGCGGCGGCTGGATGGACCACCAAATCTGAGCCACGTTTCTCCCAGGCCACCGGATGGTGACGCTGCATGTGTTGACGCAGGGCCGTGGTGCCAACGTTAGCTCCCTGGCCACCGTCACTTTCTGCCCACAGATTCTACATATACCCATATTCGGCTCCTCTGGTGTCCTAGCAAAGAACTGCCACACCGCTGAGTAGCTGATTTTACTGCCAACGCTCCGCACTGAGTGACTACTACCGCCGCTGCCTCGCTGAGCCCCTGTGCCGCTACTTTCTTGGACTTACGAAGCAGGTTTTCTACCCCGTGGCCGCTTGGCTACTGACCTCACACTGCTCCTACCCTGCTGACTCACGGCCACACAACCCACTTGCTGACTGCGCCGCTGCCTGAAGTGCAAGCTGACGCCCTCTTTTCCTAACAATGATGAAGTCACCTCTTCACCCGGCTCCCAAGTGCGGTCGGCTACATCATCATCGATTTGTGTTTCATCATCACTGCTGTCCTCATCACCGGTCTTGGTATGCAGAGGCTGACCCCTCACAACATAACCTCCCATGCCACTCTCCACATCTATACTCTGCCGCCTACTGCAAGAAGCAGGCGATATTGGCCCCATTTCTTCACTGCCAAGTATCTGCTGACTGCCCTCCTCAAAGAAATGTACTGCCAACAATTACCAGCTTTGTAGCGTGTTAAAACAGCGTGTATTTTACGGAATACAACAACAAAAAAACTTGTAATTAACCTACGGATATGAATTATGCTACAGGCAAAATTTATTCTTTGACGGTGAAAAAGAACGTTTCTTTTAGTGACCACAACAGCAGAACAACGCTTAATTAAAATAAATGAGCAACCAAAAATTAAGTGGTATTTGGATTGTAAAAACGCAGTTTCTTCAACTGAATACAACAGCAACAGGCTTAGATAACCCTTCGATATTCACTGTGCTCAAGAACTGAGCAGATAGCATTAAAATGTATATTCAGCTGAATTGGTCGCACACTGGACTTCAGTTGGAATACCCCACAAAATCAGAATTAGAACGTAAGAGAAGCAGTCTCTAAGACAAGCTGTGCCACCCCCAAAAAAATCGCTGTATAAAAGTGAGTTCTTTAGTATGAGATATCATAAGCAGCCGCGGCAGCACCTTCCCTACACAGCACAGTGAGAGCGGTGTGAGATGCCAGCATCGCGCCCGGACTTATATAGTGCGGTGACGTCACAGAATCCCGCCGGTCTCTGATTGGCTTCATCTCGGCAGCTGTCCTGTAGGCGATGCCTTTCTTCCTCGCAGAGTTCTTTGCCCCATGTAACGCCATGGGCTCGCACCCATTTTATCACATCAAAACAGACTGCGTTCCCGCAAATCACCCCACGTTATGCCAAGGATGGTAGAATGGAGAAAACAAATGTTGTGGTTAAAAATCACTGCATCTGAGTATTATTTTAATAGTCTACTCTATAAAATGTTCAGGAACTTGTAGAAAGCCAACTTATTGAATTTTTGCTTGGATCAACCAGTGGGTTAACATGACCATGATATCAGGAGTCACATGACTATTTTGTCCATACAGGTACTCCTTGGGAGCCATTACTATGGCTAGGAATGTGGTGTGTATGATTTTTTCCTTAGCTAGCGGCCTATTGTATTGGTATGAAAAAGCTAAAGGAGCAACTAATGGATCTATTCTCCCATTAATAAAACAGAAATTACCAGGTTTTCTAATACATTTTGGCTTGAAATCAATGATGGGCGAACAATAAAGCGTCATCACTGTGTAAAAAGTAGCCCTGGCACAATAATACCAGCCAACACACAATACTGCACCTCCCTGCCCTATATCGCTGGAAAATAGTGGAAAACACATGAAAACACATGAATACAGTTTAATAAACTGAAACATAGAAACACCTAATAACATTGTCTGGGACAAGTGTTCACTACCACTATACAAGCACCAATATGGCCAATAATTAGAGATGGGCGAATTTCTCAAAAATGTCTGCAAAATTCTTTTCGACCCGAATTTATTCGCAATAAATCACATTAAAAAACAGCTATTTCCTGGCTACAGAGAGCCTGTAGGGTGTTGTAGAACATTGTGCCATGCTCCAATATGCGTAGGGAGCATGGTTTGGTCTTCGTACAATGCCTTGTTTTAGTATGACATGCAGATGACAAGCACCGCTCTTAGAATTGCTTCACACTTCACTTTCTGGGCAGTTACAGGGGCAAAACTGACCAAATAACTGAAGTGGGAATGCAGCCTGACAAGGTAATGTCAGCGTCAGCTGGAAAGAACTGAGCTGAGGGCCAAGATCCTACAGTAGAGTCAAAGAGTGCACTCCTTTTACATCAGATGATTCCACAGATTAAGACAGAACCTGTTCTGTTAAATGCTGATACATGTAGAGCCCCCCCAAAAGAGTGGAGAGGGTTTCGGCAGTAACTTTGCTTTGACGTCACTGATCTTTTTGCCCTTCCTTTCATCCATCAGTGTCCGCTTTCAATCGGTCAATAATCCACCATTTCTAAAGCCAAAAACAAACATGCGTTGAACCAAAACAGAGATGACCAGTAAATGGGATATCTGCATGTCTTCTGTGTTCTGTATCTACTCCTGCTTTTGGCTAGCTAATCATCAGGCAATCCTGATCCTTTTCATTCCTTCAAACAGTTTAAAAGAAGGGGAAAACCAAACATAGTGGCAACATTATAGAGTGGTGGAGGGTGGAAACAGCATTAGGAAACCAAAGTGGTCAGTGGTCAGTTGGCAGCAACATCACTAGACCACAGAGTGGCACAATGACAGGTTGAGAAAGTGGCAGCAACATCAGTAGGCCACAGAGTGGCACAATGACAGGTTGAGAAGGTGGCAGCAACATCACTAGCCCACAGAGTGGCAAATGACAGGTTGAGAAGGTGGCAGCAACATCAGTAGGCCACAGAGTGGCACAATCACACAGTATGGAGGTGGCAGCAACATCACTAGCCCACAGAGTGGCACAATGACAGAGTGTGGAGGTGGCAGCAACATCACTAGCCAACAGAGTGGCACAATGACAGAGTGTGGAGGTGGCAGCAACATCACTAGACCACAGAGTGGCAAATGACGGGATGAGAAGATGGCAGCAACATGAGTAGGCCACAGAGTGGCACAATGACAGAGTGTGGAGACGGGTGGCAATATCAGTCAGTGGTAAAGATGGTGGGTGGCAGATATAGCAGTTGGCAGTAGATGTGTGAGATCAGGCGGGTGGCAGCATCAGAATAGTAACTGAGGCAGATAGCCAGATGAATCCAGACTCATTTCTCAAAGTTTTGGTGAGGCGTTATGGTTGATATAATCTGATGCATAAGGCACTGGTGTGTGGAAATCCTGGCTGATCCACGCCTGATTCATCTTGACAAAGGGTATGTCTCTCCACATTTTGGGTGGACAAGCGGGTTCTTCTTGGGGTAACGATGGCCCCCGCCGCACTGAACAACCACTCTGATGCCACACTACTAACCGGGCAGGACAGCTTCCCCAGTGCAAACTCGGCAAGTTGCAGCCACACATCTGTCCAGTAGTCCAGCGGATCTTCTACCTGGGGCGGCAGAGTGCTGTCCAAATAGGCCACCACCTGCTGGTTCAGGGTCTGCTCCAGGTCCTGCTGCTGCTGTTGGTGAGTACTCTCCTCACTAGGCGGGTGAAGGAAGCTGCTCATCAACAACTCCGGACTTAGACTGCTGCTCATGGAGCTGCTACTACTCCTACCCCCCCCCCCACCGCCCCACCGGAGCCCTGGCAGTGGTACGTGAGCGCTGAGGAACAGATTTCTCTATAGTACGCGAGTTTCTCCTCCCTCTCGGCAGGTGGATAAAGGGCACCCTGTAATGCACAGAGGTAGTGGATCCGCTGGACCACCGCAAACGATGGTGAAAGCCCATGCCAGGGAGCGACCAAGGAAAACCCACACCTGAGCCCACTGCAAAGCGGGATGGACTTGCTGCGGCGGGAAATTACCAGGTCGCTTCCACTGGTGGGACTTGCTTGCGGTGGCGGCCAAGGGTAAGCATGGTCAGGGTCAGGTGGATGAAAGACAGAAGCAAGGCAGTATGGTACACAGTAATCATGGATGAGGCAGAAAACGCCTTCACAGTAGTCTACAAGGGCACTAAAGATCCGGCGGAGAGCTGCCGGAAGAAGAGCCCCTAAATAGGGTCAGTGGCCGGCAAAAGCCAATTACCGGCGCGCTGGCCCTTTAAACCTGCAGAAGCTGGCGCGGGGAGTCAGGAGCGCGGACGGGTAAGCAACTGGACTCCGGGGGACGAGTGCGCCCACGGCTCGGCACACGGACCGTGAAGCCACTCGCCTCCGGCACCAGGAAGACAGCAGCCGGACAGACACGCTCGCAGTCTGTCCCACTGTCCGTGAAAGTGCCCCCTCCTTGGGTCTCCCCCTCTTTCTAGCCTGGAAGAACCTCTGTACTAGCTCCCAATCCAGAATGTTATCCTCCAGCTCCCATGACCTGTCCTCGGGCCCAAACCCCGTCCATTCGATGAGAAAATACTGTTTCCCTTTAGAGACCCTCATGTCTAGGATCTCCTTTACCAGAAAAACGTTAGTGGCATCCACTACAGGAGAAGGAGGGACTGCCTAACAAGAAAAACAGTTCAGAAACAGAAGTTTGAGAAGGGAAACATGAAAGGAGTTTGGGATGCGCATGGAAGGCGGGAGCCGGAGTTTATAGGCCACCGGCTTTATGGGTTTAAGCACTTTGAATGGACCCACGTAGCGGGGTCCTAATTTATATCTCGGGATTTTAAGGCGAACATATTTGGCCGATAACCACACCTTATCACCCGGGGAAAAAACTGGGGGGGAACTCCTTCGCTTATCTGCCGTGCTCGAAGCAGCGACTGGCGAGTCAGGGCCCAAATGACCTTTATGTCTTGGACCAACGTACCCGCTGCTGGGACCTCAGACAGGGATGCTAGTGGGAGAGGTGGGCGGGGGTGCATACTGTACACAATGTAGAAGGGAGAGGCACCCGCGGATTCAGAATCTAGAGAATTGTGCGAGAATTCCGCCCACGACAGCAAGTTGGACCAGTCATCCTGACGAGCCGAGACGAAGTGGCGCAAATAATTTCCCAGGACCTGGTTGACTCTCTCTAACTGACCATTCGTCTGGGGGTGGTAGACCGAGGAGAAGTCAAGCTTCACCAGAAGTTGGGAACAAAAGGCCTGCCAGAATTTAGAAACGAATTGGACCCCTCGATCCAAGATGATTTGCAGGGGCAACCCGTGCAAATGAAAAATGTGGTGAAAAAATAGGTTGGCCAGGCGTGGGGCAGAGGGTAAACCTGGCAATAGGACAAAATGCACCATTTTCGAAAACCGATCCATGACCACCCAGATGAGGGTGTTACCAGAAGAGGGGGGAAGGTCGGTTATGAAGTCCATGGCCACATGCGACCAGAGACTGGTAGGGATGGGCAGGGGATACAGAAGTCCCGCCGGTTTGTGACGAGGCGTCTTATTACGGGCACAGGTGATGCAGGACTCAACGAACTCCCTGACATCCTTAGCGAGGTCCGGCCACCAATAGAAACGGGAGATAAGGAGACAAGTCTTACGGGCACCAGGATATCCGGGCATCAAAGAACAATGTCCCCACTTCAAGACTTTTCTTCGGAGCATGGGACCCACGTATGTTCTACCTGGCGGGAAATTCCAGAAGGTCAACAGGAGCTGCGGAGACAAGGCGCTCGGGGGGTATTATGTGTTCTGGGGCCACTTCTCCAATCACGTCGGCCGCACACAAAAGGGCATCAGCCTTGACATTCTTTTCCGCGGGACAGAAGAGGATTTGGAAATTAAATCGGGAAAAGAATAGAGACCATCTGACCTGGCGAGGATTGAGTGGCTGGGCAGACTGGAGATATTGAAGGTTTTTATGGTCAGAATAGATACTGATGGGATGCCTAGCACCTTCCAACAGATACCGCCATTCTTCAGACACCCGTTTAATGGCCAGCAACTCCCGATCGCCGATAGTATAATTCCTCTCCACCAGCGAGAACGTCTTGGAATAGAAACCACATGTTACTGTTTTGCCCATAAGTCCCTTTTGCGTGAGGACTGCCCCAACCCCAACAAAAGAGGCGTCCACCTCTAGTGATAATGGCTTCGCAGTTGAGCCAGGATAGACGCAGATGCGAAAGCAGTTTTCAACTTCGAGAATGCTCCCTCAGCTTCGGGTGGCCAACTTCTAGGGTTGGAGTTCTTCTTAGTGAGGGCCACAATTGGGGCCACCAACGTGGAGAAGTGCGGGATGAACTGCCGATAGTAGTTGCAAAAACCTAGAAAACGTTGTACGGCCCAAAGGCCCACTGGGCGTGGCTATTGCAGAACGGCAGACAGTTTCGCTGGATCCATCCGTAAGCCTTTGTCAGAGATGATGTAGCCCAGAAATGGCAGACTCGTCTGGTGAAAGAGACATTTCCCCAGCTTGGCGTACAGGTGATTAGCTCGAAGGCGTCTCAATACTTGGCAAACGTGAACTTGGTGAGTCTCCAGATTGGGCGAGTATACTAAGATGTCGTCTAGGTAAACCATGACACAGGTGTAAAGGAGATCCCTGAAAATGTCATTCACGAACTCCTGGAAGACGGCTGGGGCGTTGCACAGCCCAAAAGGCATGACCAGGTATTCGAAGTGTTGGCCCCCTGGTGTTAACACTAGAAGTCCCAGAGAGGGGTCATTTAACATTTCTATCTTTGGAACCCAGAGATGGGTCGAATGACCTGGAGGATTTAAGCAAACAACCTAGATTCACCGTCTTTTGTTCTTAAGTAAATAAGGCCATTACTGTCACAACACAGGAGGTTGTTGTTTTCCATTGAGGGGGGCTGAGTGTGTGTGTGTGAGTGGCATGTCCTTCTTGTGTGAATAGCATTTCAACTTGTCTGTTTTTTTGCAATGTATTGCAGAAAACAGCAGCGAGTCTTTGACGGGAAAAACTGTTCATCAATAGTGATGTGTCGAACCAGGGTTGTAGGATGCAATGCAGTTGGTGACAAACGATCTCCACACATCGGAGATTGCAGCAAACTTATCGGTCTCCACTCGCTCACTGCGTGTGAACATGTCATCAAAGCGTAGGTGTTGCATGATGTCTTGGAAGCGGTTTCAGGTCATAGTTGCAATGATCCTTGGGTTTGCCAGGTTTGCTGACCAGCTGTCACGTAGTGATGGAACCTTGGTCACCCTCCGCAAGATAATGACTGAAATAAATGCCATTAGTTCCAGGAGACTCATGAACCAATCCACCTGCTCCGTGTGACGTGCATGTTGTGTAGTCCATTCTTGAATGCTACGAAGCATGTCAAGAGTGATAAAACAGAGGAAGCTTTGAAGGCGACTCCGGACACTTCGTCTGGCCTTAGCACTTGGCTCTCCATCTGTAGGGTACGGTTCTATTGGGGTGAAATGGAGACGTTTCCCCACTTCTACTTCACACCACACTGTGCCATCTTTTGCGGTCTCTGTCGGCTCACTCGCCAACCGAGCTCTCTTTTTTGGTAGAGGAGGAGTCTCCTCATCTGCAAGATAAATAATTACAAATTAACATTTTTTTTTGGTTCTAAATAAAAAAGATAGTCAGGAAATAAAAATCGGTAATTTGAAAAATCTAACCTGAAGACAGTTCAGAGTCCGAATCCAGTTGAAGGACTATGTCTTCACCATTTGTTAGATGGGTTGGTGTTGCTCAGGATCAGTTCCAATGCCTGTTGAATGGTGTGTCTTCTCTGCGTTTTGTTTCTTGTGTACAAAATAGGTGAAGCAGTCACCTATTTATCCCCCACAGCACAAAAGGCTGCATGCAAATTTTCTAAGCTGTTAGCAATGTTATGCATATTCCCAGCACAACAAACCTGCTGGGGGGTGGGCAGACACACTGAGGAGCAGCTTACATTCTTTTGTTTACACTCTCTTACAAGACTTGAGGTGGATCAACACAATTGCCCCCTACAGATTCCTCAGACAATGGCCTCATTTGCAAATGAAAGGATGCTAATTGAAGCTATCAGAGTTGTCTGTTTGGCCTAAGGGTATTTTGACCCTCTTTCAGGACTTCAAGGGGGAGCTCGAAATTTCTGGGACTTCTAGTGTTAAAAGCCATTTTGCATTCATCTTCTTTTCGGATATGGACCAGATTGTCGGCCTCCCTCAAATCCAGCTTGGAAGAGACCTTCGCCTCTCGCAGGCGATCGAAAAGTTCTGTGATCAGGGGTAGGAGGGTACTGATTCTTTACCGTGGTCTTATTAAGACCCCAGTAATCGATGCAGGGCCGCAAGGAGCCGTCCTTTTCCACGAAGAAAAATCCTGCACTCGTGGGAGAGGAGAATTTATGAATAAACCCCTTCTGGAGATTTTCATGTACGTATTCCGACATGGCTTGGGTCCCGGGAACGGACAAGGGATAGACTCAGCCCCGGGGAGGACTGGTAGCCAGCAGTAGGTCAATCAGGTAAGGATGAGCGATTATAATCGACAAAGTTGAAATCGGCACGATCTTTAGGTTGATTGAAAATTTCCGATCACGCGATATTTTAAGTGACATTCTGCAGATAATCTATTACTATCACTGTCAGCTAAGAGCATAGAGCAGGGTGAGCTGGGTGTGACGTCATAACTGTCACGGGTGGTCCCGCAGCCTGCAGGGGGGGCTGCGGGCGCACCCCTGTCCCTCGGCGTCCCCCGCACCAGGGACGAGTGGCATCGCGGTCCGCATGCCGGGCCGCGGACGCACTCGCTTCCCTGGAAGTCTCCACTCACGTGCGGCTCGCTGCCGGCTGCTGCGCATGCGGCAGCTCTTCCAGATTTAAAGGGCCAGCGCGCCGGTAATTGGTCAATTGCCGGTCGCTGGTCCTATATATTGGCACCGCCTCCGGTGCTTCCTCGACGGATCTATTATGCCTTTGCCTTTAGAGAAAGCATTTCCTGAGTGCGTCCTAGTGTCTTCTACGTTTCTAACCCTTTGCTTACGTTTCTTGACCACGAACCTTTGCCACCTGCCTTGACCTGTTTGCCCGTCCACGACTACAAGTTTGGTGTTACGATTCGGTACCTCGCTGAACCTCGGCTGCCACCGCAAGCTAGTTGCGCTCGGGGTAGCGACCTGGTAGGACTCCCGCAGCAGCAAGTCCATCCTGCTTTGCGGTGGGCTCTGGTGAAAACCGGGACCTACTTAGACCCCGCTCCCTGGCGCGGCTATTACTATCGCCTGCGGTGGTCCAGAGGATCCACTACTCCAGCTCCTACAGTTAGATCCGGCCATGGATCCCGCCAAGGTGCCTCTGCCCAGTATTGCAGACCTCACGTCCGTTGTCGCCCAGCAGTCGCAGCAGATAGCGCAACAGGCTCAGCAATTGCACCAGCTGTCTGACATGGTGCGGCTTTTATCTCAGCAGCAGTCGCCACCTCCGCCTGTGGTTCCTTCTACGCCTTCTACCCCGTTGGCTACTGTGGGCCCCAAGCTTCGACTTCCTCTACCATCCAAGTTTGACGGGGATCCAAAACTCTGCAGGGGTTTCATCACCCAGTGCTCCATGCACATCGAGCTTATGGCCGACCAGTTCCCCACTGGAAGGTCGAGAGTGGCGTTCGTGGTCAGTCTACTTTCCGGGAAGGCCCTGGCTTGGGCAACACCTCTCTGGGACAGAAACGACCCCGTGACAGCAGACCTCCAGGCCTTCCTTCAAGAATTCCGTAGCGTCTTCGAGGAGCCAGTGCGTGCGTCATCTGCTGAGACGGCGCTTCTGAACCTTCGACAGGGCGACTCCTCTGTGGGAGACTATGCCGTTCAATTTCACAGCCTGGCCACGGAGCTCTCCTGGAACGACGCAGCTCTTTGCGCCACCTTTAAGATGGGCCTATCCTGCAGAGTGAAAGACGCACTGGCCGCTAGAGACCTTCCGTCCTCACTGAACAAATTCATCAACCTGGCCACCCGCATTGATGTGTGTTTCGCCGAGAGACAGGAGGAGCTCCATCACAAACAAGACACCGTACGTCCCGCCGGTTACCTCATCTGGCCCCAGTGTTCCAGAGGCCCCCACTGCCATTTCCACAGCCTGCCAGTGAGGAACCCATGCAGGTGGACCGGGTCCACTTATCGGAACAGGAGCTGTGCCGTCGCCGGGCGGAGAACGTATGCCCTGTACTGCACTAGCCCGGGTCATTTCCGCCGAGTTTGCCCGCAAAGTCCCCAGCGGCCGGGAAACGATCGCACCTAGGTTCCATGGGAGAGGCGTCCCTAGGTACAAATTCTTCCTCTCCATGACTGACGATGCTGGTGGTAGTCACGATGGACACTGGCCTCTCGTTTCAGGCCCCTGCCTTCCTGGATTCCAGGTCTGCCGGGAACTTAATCCATGCCTCCCTGGTATCCCGCTATCGCCTGCCGCTGGTCCGGCTGGGAAAACTGATAGTGATTTCATCGGTCAGTGGTGAGCTTCTGAGCGACTCCTTCCTGTATATCACCAAGCCGGTGTCACTCCAGGTGGAGGCTCTGCACAAAGAGAAGATCTCCTTCTATGTGCTACCTCGGTCATCTTCGGTGATCCTCTTAGGGCTTCCATGACTGCAGCGTCATACCCCTAAGCTTGATTGGAGGACCGGTGAAGTCATGCATTGGGGATTGGATTGCCAGAATCTCTGTTTGGTCACACCTCGTCCGGTGTGTGCCAGTTCTCAGCAGTCACTCCCCAAGCCTCTTCCAGGCCTCCCAGCTGAATACCAGGACTTTGCTGATGTGTTCTCGGAGAAACAGGCTGAGACGCTGCCGCCCCATCGGCCCTATGATTGTCCGATCGACCTTCTACCCGGGACCTGTCCCTCTCAGGGGAAGGTCTATCCGTTGTCGGTTTCCCGAGACTCGGGCCATGTCAGCCTACATACAGGAAAACTTGCAGAAGGGCTTTATCCGCAAGTTCTCTTCTCCAGCCGGAGCCGGTTTCTTCTTTCGTGAAAAAATAGATGGTTCTCTCCGCCCTTGCATCGATTACCGGGGCCTTAATAAGATCACCGTGAAGAATCGCTATCCGTTGCCACTGATTTCCGAGCTTTTCGACCGTCTCCGGGAAGCCAAGATCTTCTCCAAACTGGACCTGCGGGGAGCATACAACTTCGTTAGGATTCGAGAGGGTGAAAAATGGAAGACGGCCTTTAACACACAAGACGGGCACTTTGAGTATTTGGTGATGTCTTTTAGACTGTGTAACGCCCCAGCCGTCTTCCAGGAATTCGTTAACGATATCTTCAGAGACATCCTTTACACCTGTGTCATCGTCTACCTGGACGACATACTGATTTTTTCACCTGACCCACAGACCCATCGCTTGCATGTACGCCAGATACTGAGACTCCTCCGCAGTAATCAACTGTACGCCAAGTTGGAGAAATGCCTATTTCATCGGACAAGTCTTCCTGTCTTGGGCTACATTGTCTCGGATAAGAGCCTACATATGGATCCATCCAAGTTGTCGGCCATTCTGCAGTGGCCTCGACCAGCCGGTCTGCGGGCTAGCCAGCGCTTCTTGGGGTTCGCTAATTATTACCAGCAGTTTATTCCCCATTTTTCTACACTTGTGGCACCGATTGTGGCCCTCACTAAGAAGAACGCCAACCCGAAACTCTGGTCACAGGAGGCCGAAAGAGCATTTACAGAGCTTAAGTCGGCTTTTGCCTCCGCACCCATCCTGTCTCGTCCGGACCCAGAAAAACCTTTCGCGTTAAAAGTGGATGGCTCTTTCGTGGGGGCGGTTCTCACTTAAAAAGGGCCCAAGGGCAGAATTCTCATGTGCGGGTTCTTCTCCAAGACCTTCTCTCCGGCGGGGAAGAATTACGCCATCGGGGACCGGGAGTTGTTGGCCATCAAGATGGCTCTGGAGGAATGGCGCCATCTCCTGGAGGGAGCTCGTCATCCTATTGAGGTCTACACAGATCACAAAAATGTTCAGTATCTCCAGTCAGCTCAGCGTCTTAATCCGCGCCAAGCCAGGGGGTCGATGTTCTTCTCGCGCTTTGACTTCCGCATTCACTTCCGCCCTGCAGAAAAGAACGTCAAAGCCGATGCTCTCTCCCGCGCCTCCGACACTATTGGAGAAGAACCCGGTCTTCAGCATATCATACCCCCAGAACGATTGGTTCACGTGGCTCCGGTGGATCTGCAGCAGGTTCCTCGGGGTAAGACTTTTGCGCCTCTGGCTCTCCGGAGGAGGGTTCTTAAGTGGGGGCACTGCTCCCTGGTGGCCGGGCACCCTGGCGCACAGAAGACATTTCAGCTGATTTCCATCTTCTACTGGTGGCCAACTCTTGCCAAGGAACAAGAGAATTTGTGGAATCCTGTACCACCTGTGCCCGGGAAAAGACACCCCGCCACGGCCCATCCGGCCTACTGCACCCCTTTCCCACGCCTGATTCACCTTGGTCCCAGGTATCGATGGACTTCATCACCGATCTTCCTTCTTCCTCGGGCAATACCGCGATCTGGGTGGTTGCGGACCGGTTTTTGAAGATGGCACACTTTATCCCGTTGCCAGGCCTACCCTTCGCTCCTCAGCTCGCCGCTCTCTTCTTTGAGCACAACTTCCGTCTACACGGGTCTCCCACGACACATCGTCTCGGACCGCGGGGTCCAGTTTGTCTCCAAGTTCTGGAGCGCCCTCTGCTCCCGATTACAAGTAAAATTGGACTTTTCAATCCAATGGTCAGGTGGAGAGGATTAATCAGATCCTGGGCACGTACCTTCGCCACTTTGTTTCAGCCCAACAGGATGATTGGTCTGGTTTATTGCCGTGGGCGGAATTTTCCTATAACTCCCTGGACTCTGAATCCACCGGTACTTCCCCTTTCTACATAGTCTATGGACTGCATCCCCGCCCACCCCTCCCACTGCCTTCTGCCTCCGAGGTTCCTGCGGTGGACACCTTGGTCCGGGATATGACTGCCATTTGGGAGCAATCTCGCCAGGTCCTACAGCAAGCTACCGCCCGCATGAAGGCCCAGGCGGACAAGAAGAGGAGACAGGCCCGAACTTTTGCTCCGGGAGAGAAAGTGTGGCTGTCCGCTTAGTTTGTCCGGCCCAAAATACCCCAAAATTATAAATTTTGGCCCCCTTTTCCTGGGGCCTTTTTGAGGTATTGCCAGATCAAACCCGGGGGCCTATAAAATCAGGTCCCTCCTTTCCAGCGGAACCCCAAAATTTCCCTTCCCAAAGTCTCCGTACTGAAAACCCGTGGGGCTGGAAACCGGTTTTCCCCCGGAAAGGGCGCCCCCCCTTTTCCCCCTGAGGCCCCAGGAAACCAACGTGTTCTCGGTGAAAAAAATTTCGGCCATGAAAACCCTTTCCAGGGGAGGGACATTTCCTCATCGACTTTGGGGAAAAATTTTGGGGCCCGGGGGAGAGATCTTGGGGCCGGGGGATAACACTTGGGCCGGGACCAGTACGAAAATTCCTTGGTTCCAGGAAGGAGGGGAGCCTGGGGGGGGGGTACTGTCAGGGGGTGGTCCCGCAGCCACAGGGGGGGGGCCCCTGGGCGCCCCCCACCAAAAGGGGGTCAAAGTGTGCCGCGGTCCCGTTCCGTTCCCTAGGGCGCTCCCCGGGGCAGCTTTTCCATTTTTTAAGGGCCACGCCCCGGGTAATTGGTAATTGCCGGCCCCGCTGGCCCTATAATTGGCCCCCGCCCTCGGGGCGTTTCCTCGCCGGTCTATTGTCCCTTTGCCTTTAGAGATAGGTTTCCTGAGTGCGCCAGTGTTTCTATGTTGCTGCCCCTTTCCCTTACGTTTTTGACCACAACTTTGCCCCCTGCCCTGACCTGTTTCCCCCGTCCACGACCTGATTTTGGTTTTAAATTTCGGTACCCGCTGCCCCTCGGCGCCACCGCAAGCTAGTCACGCTAGGGGTAGCGACCGGGTAGGACTCCCCCCCAGAAAGTCCACCCGCTTTGTGGCGGGCTTGGTGAAAACTGGGACCTATTTAAAAACCCGGCTCCCTGGGGGCCCCCCGTTACCATCGCCTGCGGTGGTCAGGGGATTATACTCCAGCGTTAAAATGACGTGATGTGTAGGGTTTGTCATTGGCGGGAAAAAAGCCTTGTTTTGCATAAACAGCATTTCCTGTTTGTTCGTCTTTAGTGTCACTCACTCAGCAAGCCAGAGCAAAACTGTGCTAGGTCTCTCTCAATACAGCCAGCTTTAGAGACACAGTTCTTCCTTTTTTTCATACAGAAACTATGCTTTTAGTGTGAACTTAGAATATAGTAATTAGAGAATTTATTTTTTTTGTTAGAAAGACTTTTTTTAAAAAAGCATCTAGCCGTCGCCGGGGGGGGGGGGGTGGGGTGGATACGGCGAAAACCCGAAAGACAGGAGGCAGGGGTTTTGAAAAGAGGGTGTATATTATGAGCCCCGACTCGCTTTGAACCCGCATTGAAATGGCTTTTTTTTTTTTTCCCTTTTTTCCCAGCACACCCCGCACTGAGGGAAATTGTACTTTTTATTTTTTGCAGCCCCCTTTTTTTTCAAAAGAGCCACCTTTTACATTAGGATACAGAAATTTTTATAACTGCTGGTGTATTTCATTGGGCAAAAACCCCTTTTTTTATCCGTATAAATTTTAAAAGGTTTTTCACTTTTGGGCAGCCCAGTTTTTTCAAAGAGACCTTTGTACTTACATTAGGTACAAATTTTTAGTAACTGTTTCGTGTGTCATTGCTGCAAAAAACGCAATTTCTCATCCGTGTAACTTTTGTAACTTTAATTGCGCTCGGTGAATCTCAGTTTAGCCGCAGTTGTACGATAGTTTGTTGAAAACTATCAATTCCTAGTCCTAACTGGGCAGTTGTAAATCCCTGGGACTGAAGGAAGAACATTGTTATTTGGTGTTACGGTTCTTCCACCAGACCGCATTTCACAGTTATTTGTAGAAACAATTCTGTTTCTAATCCTAGTTGGCTGTTGGAAATTAGAGGGATTTAAGAATAGCTGTGATTTGCCGGCTTTCAATAAGAGACTTTCAAAAACTCTTCCATACCTTTTTAAATTTTTATCTTTCTGAACATGGAGCGAAATGCAGGTGGTAAGCGAGCAAAAGGGTGTATGGACATGGAGGTAGAGGTACGAGAGAAGGTGCTCCTTCCAGTGCTGACAACAACACGCAAGCCAGCGGATCTTCGGTTGCAGTACCGTCAGGCCTGTCGTTGCTGGGTCAGGGCCCTGTGAATCTCAGTAACGAACAGCTTCTCCAATCTGTTATTCAGTGGTTTATGCAACCTGCATGCTGCAGTCCAGGACAGGGATAGTCTATGTCCAGTTCAACTAAAATGGTGGTTCAAAGACTCCTTCTCTGGCACTTTTTAATCAGTGGGTCATGCAGGTTTAAGTGTCATGCTGCGGTCCAGGACAGGGATGGTCAATGTCCAGTTCAACTAAAATGGTGGTTGAAAGACTCCTGTTTCTGTATTTTTTTAATCTGTGGGTCATGCAGGTTTAAGGGTCATGCTATGTTCAAGGATAGTAAATGTCCAGTTCAAGTAAAAGGATTGTTCAAATAATACTGCCTTCTGGAACTTTTTAATTTGTGGGTCATGCAGGTTTAAGGGTCATGCTGTGGTACAAGACAGGGATAGTGAATGGTCTGTGACTTTTATAACCTAATTGCCTTGCCTAAGATGTAGCACGTATCCAGTTTGTTGTTGTGGGTGTTAATTCCAGCTTCTCCAGCCCTGTTTGGGTGTAAGAATGAAGGTGTTGTTCCTCTCCCATAGACATCGGCGATAATCTATTATCGACTATCGGAAATCGTCATGATAATTGCTGATATCGACTATCGAATCGATAACGATAGTTGCCACAATCGCTCATCACTACAATCAGGCAGTCATTCATGGTCAATGAGGGGGAAT
>JAODAL010035377.1:0-43021 GCA_025379985.1 Phyllomedusa bahiana | reverse complement strand
ATGCGTTAAACTGGGAAAGTAGGGGTTTTAATGTATGGGGGTTTAGATTTAATATTTTTTTAAAAAAAGATAAGTAAAATTTTAATGTTTTAACGGGGGATTATTTTTTGCAGTGATATATACACTTTCCCTTGCCGGGGCAAATGTCATGAACCTTGTCGTCCAAAAAATTTCTAAAGAACCCCGGGTCTGGAGGGGCCTGTTAGGAAGGCTCAAAAAAAGTCTAATTTCCCAAACTTCCCCATTCGCCCCCTGCTTGGTCCCCCCTTTGGCTGGGTTGCAGCGCCGTCGGCCCCCCCGGGTCAAACCTTTCTCATTGTTGACGTGGCAAAGGGCGGAATTCCACCCCCCCACATGCTAAAGCGATTTTTTGGCGGGCCGGGGGCACAATCCCTTTAAAGAAAATTTTTTTACGAAGTGCCCAAAAGGCCTAAAAGGGCAGGGTTTGCGGCCCTGGGGGTTTGTTGGGGGCCACCGAGAGTGGGGGGCAGGTGAAAGAGTGTTTGCACCACCCTTGCCATTTTGAAAAAACCCCCCAAAAAAGGGTTTCATTGCGGCAATCCCCTTTGGGTCGGGCAGAGCATTGGGGTGATTTTAGTTCGGGGAACGATCGTTGGACACTCTAAAACAACAGGCCCCACCAGCGAGGAGGAGGAGACGGACACGGGGGGGGGGAGGGGGGGGCAAAGGGAGGGAAACCCTTTTTCCCCCGTCAAATCCACAAGGCCCGACAGTTTAAACAATTTCATCGGTTTCATTAGGCAGTGGTTTTGGGGTCCAGGGCTAGTGCAAGGTGGCACATCAAAACTCCAGGGTGCATCATCTCAGGAAAGTCAGGGGGTGGGTTGGGAAACTGTGGGCCCGGGGGAAGGGGGAGAGGGGAGGAAAAAAAAAGGAGTATCGTTACCGAGTCTCTGCCTTGGAAAGAGGTTGGCGCGGGAAATTTTAGGCGGGGAGGGAAGAGAGGAAGATCAGGTTTTCTTGGGGCCCCTGAAACCCCGAGGTTTGGGGAAAAAAAAGGCCCCATCTCTCACAAAAAAATTTCTTGGATGGGTCCATTTCCTCCAACATGATCCTCGCATTTTAAAGGGGCCCTCAAAAGAAACAACAGTTACCGGGTGGCCCCCCCTCCCGGATCCCCGGGGTTCAAAACAAAAACTCAGCCCCTTTCCTTCCCCCCCACCCCCAAAAAGAGAGTAAAAATGGGAGGAAATGGAGACCTTTGATTTAACAACTGGAGACAAACTGTTTTGTCTGCTTCACATTCCCCAAATGTCTGGGGGGGGGGGGGGGGGGGGGGGGGGGGGGGGGGGGGGGGGGGGGGGGGGGGGGGGGGGGGGGGGGGGGTGGTACAACATCAGCGACGTGACAGCAGTAGAGTGCCAAGTACCTTAAGTCGGCAGGGAACAGGCAGCAGCATCGCAAGGTGGCAGGAAGGGCCTATGTGTGACCTCTGGTCAATCTTTATTAGCCACCTCGACCAACGCATGGCAATACAGGGCATCACAATCCAACACACAGAGCCAGCTTAAGATCATTGTGCACCGACTATCTCATATCAACAACTCGATGTTTTCATGTATGTGGTTCCGTACCCAAGTAACTTCTGGTTATGCCAAAATGGACGAATGGTGCCCTGAGCTCTAAGGGCTCACCATGCCAAAAAGGTGTTGTCGCTGCCCAGCAGCCGAGCGTCATATCTGAGCGTACCTTCATGCACAGCTGGAGGAGGTCATTACAGACAAACGGCTATCCGGCTTTCCACAGATAATGTGTGGATCGTTCGACTTTCATCAAGGATTGGAATCAGGCATGGATCTCTGATGACTTAGTGGCCGTCCCGAATTGCCGAGGTCACCGAATAGTTGCCGGTCTACTTCACATTCCACTTCACAGCAGAAATGGTCCACTTGAGAAACTTTTTTTTTAAATGATCATTTCTTATCTCAGCAATTTTTTATTCTCTTGTTCCCAACAGTTCATGTTTGCTGGTTTTGTCTGTTGAGGAAGACTGTAAAAGACAGGCTAGGAGTTCATGACAACACCATATTCCATTTACTCACTTTATCTTTAAATGTTTTCGCATTGTCAATGGTTTTGACAGGACATGTTTCTATGAGATACAGCTATAATTATGGACCTTTGGAACGGGGGGGGGGGGGGGGTGAAATGTGGCTTTTTAAGTGGCATTTTCTCCCTCACAAATTTTAATAGTGGCTGAGAAGTCATGAGTTTATGAATATTTTTTGGGGTCATGCTGCTGTGAGATACAGCAATAATCAGTGGTCCTTTAGGGACCATAAATGTGCTTCTAAGTTTGCAATTCTCCCTCGACAATTCTTAACAGTGCTGAAGAATCATATTTATAATTTTTAGGGTCATGCTGCTTTGAAATGGCAGCAAACTGGCAGGTCCTATTATAAAAAAAATGTTTCTAACAGACATTGGTTCTTCACAATTGTCGTGCAAAGTGGCTCAAGGGTCATGCTTTGAATTTTTGGGGGCATTTTGCTGTAACAAGCAGCTTTAGCTAAGGGTCAGCAATACATAAAAAAAAAATGTTGGTTCAAACAGACATTTGTTCTTACAATTGTCCAAAGTGGCTCAAGGGTCTTGCTTTGAATTTTTGGGGGGCATTTTGGCTGTGACATGCAGCTAAAGCTAGCAGGTCCTAGTTATCATAAAAAATGTTGTTTCTGAACAGACATTTGGTTCTTCACAGTTGTCCAAAGTGGGCTCAACGGGTTCATGCTTTGAATTGTTTTTTATTGTGGGGTGGCATTTTGCTGTGGACATGGCAGCAATACTACAGGTCCTATTATAACAAAAATGTTGTTTCTAAGCAGACAATTGTTCTTGCACAATTGCCAAAGTGGCTCAAGGGACATGCTTTGAATTTTTGGGGGCATTTTGCTGTACATGCGGGCTATACTACAGTCCTTTTGCTAAAAAAAATGTTGTGTTTCTAACAGATATTATGTTCTTGCCTAATTGTCAAAAGTGGCTCATGGTTCATGTTTTGAATTTTTGGGGGGGCATTTTTCTGTGACATGCAGCTATATCTAGCAGGTCCTATTATAAAAAAAATGTGGTTTCGTAACAGACAATTGTTCTTTGCACAATTGTCAAGATTGGCTCAAGGGTGATGGTGCCTGTCTGAAGGTGAAACAGGAATAGGTAGGAACACAGTTAATTGGACGCACATATTGGCAAAATGACGTTGTTGTTGCAAGATCTTTAGCATAGCTAGCAATCCCTGTATTGAGACAACCCAATTAATTAGCAATTAAAAAAGAGAAACAAAGACAATGGTGAGATTCTCATCCTATTTTAAGAAATGTGTATTTCTAGAATAAAACTACGTAAAGAAACTTGCATGTACAAAATATCTGGTTAAAGAAAATTCCTCTGAATTGTAGGGGGTGGGGGGAGGGGGGGGGGGGGGGTGAATAAGGGAGGGGGGGGGGGGGGGGGGGGGGGGGGGGGGGGGTCGGGGACGAAGGGAGGTACAGGAAAATCTTGACCAGATTGTATGTTATACAGAGACATGGAGTATGGAGCACGGACAGCAGAACAAAGTACCTAGAGACAATTTCCTCCAAGCACTTGAGTAAAATGCGAAAAAGAATGCCAATGAAAAAGGGTCCAAAAACCTGTTGTGAACAGGAGCGTTAAACCACTTCAGTATTTCCTAAGTGAAGTTCTCAAGTTGGTCCGGGCACTCAATACCAGGCGGCAAGTGCTACACCAGGACAGGGGACAGGAATAAGTACCAGTGAAACATGAAGAATGGTGGTTTAAAGACTCCTTTTTCCCGGCACTTTTTAAGTCTGGAGGTCATGCAGGTTTCGGGGCTCATGCGCTGTGGGGCCCAGGACATGTATAGGTCGCACTGTCCAGTGAAACTAAAATATTGTTTGTAAAGACTCGTTTTTTTTCCGGCCACTTATTTTAATCTGGGGTCATGCAGGTGTTGGGGCTCATGCTGTGGCCCAGGACAGGTAAGCCAATGTCCAGTGAAACTAAAATGGTGTGGCTTCAAAAGGACTCCTTTTCCCTGCACCTTTTTAATTTGGGGGTCAGACAGGTTGTAATGGTCATACTGCTAGGTCCAGGACAGGTATAGTCCCAGATGTCCAGTAAAACAAAAATGGTTGTTCAAGAGACTCCTTTTCCGCTGAACTTTTTAATTATGAGGGTCAGACAGGTTAATGGACATACTGCGGTCCAGGACATGTATAGGGGTTACTGACCAGTTTCAACAAAATGGTGGTTGAAATACTCTTCCTTTTTCTTTGACTTCTTAATCTGTGAGGTCAGTGCTCAGTATTATAATGGACCATATCTGTGGTAGGGCAGAACAGGTATAGGTCAATGTCCAGTTCAACTAAAATAGTTGTTGAAAGACTCCTTTTTCCCGTGCACTTTTTAATCTGGGGACATGCAGGTTTGGGGCTCTGCTGTGCCCAGACAGGTATAGTCCAATTTCCAGTGAAACTAAAATAGGTGTTGAAAGTCTCCTTTTTCCGGCACTTTTTAATTTGGTGGGTGCAAGACAGTTTTAATGGTCATACTGTGGTCCAGGACAGAATATGAAGTCAATGCGCCATGAAACTAAAATGGTGGTACAAAGACTCCTTTTCTCCGGGACTTTTTAATTTGAGGTTCAAGACAGGTTTAATGGACATGTAGCTGCGGACCAGGATCATGTATATTAATGTCCAGTTGCAACTAAAATAGTGGGTTTGACAAAGACTCCTTTTTCTTGTCACATTTTAATCTGTGTGTCTGACAGGTTTTAATGGTCATACTGTGGTACATAACAGGTATAGTCATATGTCTCAGTTCAATCTAAAACATGGTGTGTTGAAAGACTCCTTTTATCCGGCACTTTTTGTACATCTGGGGTCATGCATGTTTGGGGTTCTCATGGCTGTGGCCCAGGACGAGGTATGAGTCAATGTCTGCAGTTTAATCTAAAATGGGGGTGGTTGAAAGACCCTTATTTCCGGAGCACTTTATAAAAATGTGGGGGGATGCCATGCAGGTTTGGGGCTCATGCTGTGGCCCAGGACAGTATAGTCAATGTCCCAGTGAAACTAAAATTGGTTGAAAGACTCCTTATTCGCGGCACTTTTTAACCTGGGGTCATTGCAGGTTTTGGGCTCTGGCAGCTGAGGTCCCCAGGACAGGTATAGTCCAATTTGTCCAGTTTAAACTAAAATGGTGGTTCATAAAGACTCCTTTTTCCGGGCACTTTTTAAATCTGGGGGATCATGGCATGGTTTGGGGCTCATGCTGCGTTCCAGGACAGGGATATTCAATTGTCAGTTCAAGTAAAATGTCATTGTGTCAACGATCATAACTGCCTTCTGGTCATTTGTTTAATTATGTGGGTCAGTGCAGGTTAAGGCTCCATGCTGTGGTGGCAAGACAGGGATAGGAGAATTGGTCTGTGATTTTTTTTCTGTGACTTTTATAACCTAGAGTTGTTGGCCTCTCGAATAAGTATGTAGCATCAGCTTTATCCATTTGACTGTTGTGCTGTTAATTCCATCTTCTCCAGCCCTGTTTGGGTGTAGAGAAATGAAGGTGTTGTTGCTCTCCCATAGAGCTTTAATGGACATTGATGCATAATTCTAACATCGACCGATCGAATATTTTGTCGTGAATGGGTCGACTATCGAGTCCATCGACCTGATTTCGATGGGCCAACCGGAATCACCTTTCAACAGACTACTGGTAAGCCTTTTGTGTCAAGTTTACATGAGTCACCAAGCAAGGTTAAACTGGATGGTTGGCTTGGATGTTTCGCAACATAGACTACCACATAAATAAGGCGTCATGGCAATCTACATTTAACAATGTTTTGTACAGTAGAGTAATCCATAATGTTCAATGATGAACAATAGTTTTATCCTTGATTTTGCCTATCTGTATACTGGACAACTATATTCATGATTGTTTACAAACTATACATACAGTCCTATGAAAAGAACATATACATAATATGAGGATAACTTAATAAACTGTGCCAGATGAAATCTCAGCTGGTAGCCGATGATGAGAAGTCTCAGCCCTGTTAAAACTGCATTTTCTTTGCCATACAATACTAAAGGGGACATAAATTATAAAATATATCGGCCAGTAATATCTTAGTTTTTTTCTATCGCCTTATAATCTCGTTTATTAAATGGTCGTAGTCATCACTGTTTTGTGCTCAATTGTGCTCACGACTGCAGTACAAGCTTTTATTTTCCTCTAGGTATCAGTTTCAAGGCCAGACGAATAAGGGCCACATGTATGGTAAACTGTTTTTTGTGTCTACAACTCCACGTTTTTCCGCCATAGGTTTTCTATGGTAAAAAAAGTGATTTTTAGACCAAAACCATTTCAATACATGTGGTCCCTAATGTTACTATTTACAGGCTGGTTTTATATCTAAAATGAAATACCTTACATTGGCATGGATATGTAAATTTTTAGATAAAAATATAAATAATCATTGGATAAAATGATAACAAAGCTACTGTTTAAACAGGACTTGTACAAAAAAAAAATAAAGTTAATACATGTCACACAAGTAGAAATGTATATGGGGTCTAATAACTGAAGATAATAAGAAAAAGTAGGTTTAGAGCAGATATTTGTTGCTAGAACTTTCCTCGTTGGTCATCTCATGTGAAGACGACTACAGCACCCACTCCACTTCCGCAGCAAATATCTATGATTACATGGAACAATTACATTACATCAACTACATAGAAAATGTAGAAAAAATTTAAAAAAAAAAATAAATAAAAAAAAAAAAAAAAAGAAAAAAAAAAAAAAAAAAAAAAAAAATTGAAAAAAAAAAAAAAAAATAATATTATTAAAAAAAAAAAATAGAAAAAAGAAAAAAACGAAATAAGAAAAAAAATTTTGAAAAAAAAAAAAAAAAAAAAAAAATAAAAAAAAAAAAGAAATGATGAAATGAATGGTGAGATTAGACTTTAGCTGTTAAGCTAGCAATACAACATAGGGTAATAAGACCGAACCTGCCAATTTCAGCAGAACCCGGCCAACCAGGCACAGACTGGGACACAATGGAGCAAAGAAACAACCCCCATGGGGACCCTGGACATGGCCAGTTCTGAGGTTTAGCTTTAGAGGGCAAAAGTCACAGGAATAGATGCAGAAAACAGTGGGTTAGAAGATCAAAAGTCATGTACAGCAGCTGTAGGGTGATGCGTCACGAATCACCACTGTTGGTTGATCCCAAGAATCAGTCCCACTGGCAGGGGAGCCTAGCAGTGATTAGTGCTGCCCTATTCAGAACATGTTAAATGGCCAACCAATGTAAGTGTGCATGTGTACGAGTGGGGGTTGTACGTACACACTAGCTCTAACTTACAGTACATTGATCGATGCTTCTATCGGGCAGTTATCAGCCCATGTAAAAGAAAACTTAGTGTCCCTTTAAGGACCACCAACTGTATGTGGCTAATTTCACTTTCTGTTATTCCAGTAGTGGTAATCAGAAAAAAAGCACTATAAGCAGCAGGGGACTCGGTTTGCAATTGTTCTTACAATATTACTGTGTGTTAATGCAGACTTATACCAACATCTGTGTTTGTGTAAACCCAAGATGATCTGTCCTGCGAGAGGTCCTCTTTAAAATTAAATGTTGAAAGTACCTCCCACAGGACTATTTAAGGTTTCCTGAGATAGCTGTTTTATAAACCAGCCATAGACATGCATTTTCCTGCTATTATCCCCAATTAACTCATAAAAGTACATGCCTGGATCCATCAAGACTGCATGTCAGTTCATTAGGGTGAGTTATAAAAGTGCCTACCAGGCATTTCTCTTGCTACTTATCACTCAAGAAACAGTAACATCTGACTGTGATTGTAGGTGTATCCTGTCAGTATTGGTAGATCCACTAATAAATATGTATGCTTCGTATTTGATTTTCTACCACCCAGTATAAATTTCAGTGATACATTTGTTGTTGTCTACATCTGTGCTTAAGATCTAAGGGCGACATGTCCGAAAAGTGGTGTATCCATGTCAGTTTTCGGCGCATTAAATCAGTGTAAAGTGCGCCTGAAATTCCGATACTTTCTAAAATCTGCTGTCAGATATACCTCAATGCGCCTAAAAAAGTGCATCGCGCCGAAAAAGGCGCATGGCATCAAAAAAGGCGCATTGTGCAACTTGCGGCGCATAGCATATCGTTGGTAGTATATGTAATGCGCCTATCACGGCGTATTGCCCGACGGAGGCGAATATCATATATAATGCACTTCAATAGGCACAGTGCACCATATTTAGGCACATTACAAAGTGTCGTGCCCGGCGTATAATGCGCCCAGTTTTGGTGTACGATAGTTCATTTACAACAAGAATATGGCATCAAAAGTGGTTTTGGCACAAAATAGACCAAAAACAGGCGTTGGCGAGTTAGGACATGTCGCCATAAGTCCAAAATGCGTCCGCATCTTCTTTAGATTTATGTGTGACATTTAGGATATTTTTTAAACCTATAATAGAAAAAAGTTTGAGTTTTTTTATGTTACATTTCAGATGAATCACCTTTGCTGGATTTTTTCTCTTCTATTCCTGTCTGTGACAAGATCTATCTGTGAATTTATCTTCAGTAGTATAGCATATATGGTTCTAGGGTTTCTTGGGCCCTCCTTAAAAGATGATTCCAAGGTCCTACCTCATCTATAAAAATATGTACATATTCACTTGTAATCCTTGTTGATATTGTACCCACAGGACATATCATCATAAGGGTCTAATAAAATACTTGAGAATCATATATGAAATAGACTCTATATGAAATAGATCCAAGCACAAGTGATTGTCTACAATAGAAACACTCCAGTTAGAGATGCATAGGCACTTGTGGACGTTTTGCTCTATGTATGAATAGCTTGATTTACATTGGTTTATACAAATAAAACTTGACCTTGGAGGATTCCTACTGAACCTATTCCTTTCTATATTGATGTTTCGCAGTAAGCATACAAGTGATCCATGCGCTCTACACTTGCTTATCTGTGAATATTGAGGGCACGTTGAGTCTTTGCACTTACATTTATTTGTAAATCTGATTGTACTTGACTGCATTCATTAGTGTTGCTGGAAAAACTAGTTTCACACTGTTTTAACCAGACTTAAGAAAAAAATTGGGTTTGGGACGTCCATAACCAGAATTTTTTTATAACCCTAACTCGACCTTAATCCTTATTGTGGTTTTTATGTGTTGTTACAGGTTAAATTACTGTTCCGCGGTGATCCTGAATTGGCAGTGCTTTTGGTGTGGTGTCACTTCCAGTCTGACAGCACTTCTGGTTACCATAACATAAGGGTACCCCTTTTTTACTTCTGATGTCACTTCTAGTAATCATAAAATAGTCATTCCTATGTTATGGTAACTGGCAGTGACATCAGACCAGAAGTGACACCACACAGGGAGTGCCACCAGATGAGGAGTATCACGAGTGGTCAGCTAAATTGTAAAGACCCTAATGCTAATCCCAAATTAGGGTTAGAATTGATTTTGGGGAGATTTTAGCCAAAATTCAATTTGGGTTGACCTAAATTAAATTGCTTACATTTGAGTTGAATTTGACATTGATCAAAATATGAAGTGCAACACACTAGTTATCATATTGTAGCTCGTATTTGTGCCACTATCATCAGTTGTGCACATTGATTTAAATATTTTAAATACACATCCAAATTATGGTACTAATGTTTTTTGCTGTTGCACATGACATTACACATGATGCGAATTTTGTCTTCACCTTAAATGATGTTGATATGGCTTCAAAAGCAGACGATAATCAGGATCATTTGTCTAAATTGGTGTTTGGTTCTCTTGCTTCACAGAATCAAGGTCAATGGAGTGTTACATGTGTTTAAACAAACATTAGACACTTTTATGTACAGAACATAATTGGACTTCAGTACTTTGATTTGATTTTTAATGATTTTATTTTAATGTACGGTACATGAAAGTGAGAAAGTGTTTTGCTGTTATCAAAACATTTAATTAAATTTATTTATTTCATTATATAGTGCTGTCATATTTCTAGGCGCTGTACAGAGGCTCTGATAATTCACCTCGCTCCCTGTCTAGACTGCAGCTAACAATTTTAATTTTATACAACCCTATCTGAATGTTTTTGGAATTTGGGAAAGAGGCCATATTACACTGATGGTGGCGAAAAAAGTGCATCCTGCGTCACTGGTTAAAAGAAAGTACACCCAGTCTGGCGGAGGTGGAGGAAACAGTTACTGGGTTGCTAATGATGGACAGAATAGAGGCGGAAAATAACAAGAGCAAACTAATGTAAAAATGCTTTCAAAAATGGAAAAAGTTTAGTATTAGCAAATTTACAGATGAGGACATCAGTAAATTAATGGGTCATTTTAGAACAACCTCTTACTATTTGTTGGAGAAAATGTTGGGTACACTGGGCAGATTGGGGGTGGGAGATGCAGAGAGAGGGTGAGGATTATTTGCACAGCCCAATGCAGGAGAGATGGGCTGGACTGGTGGGGGTTTCTCTCTCTCTGGGGAATAACGGGGGAAACATCTATGTGATGGAGTGTAAAGTGTATTAATAACCTGCAGACAGCTATTTTCCGTGGTTATCTGTTTTATGTCATGTCCTATTTGGGTGGATTGTGGTCAAACAAAAGTTACAAAAGGTTGAGTGAAATGGCAGCATAAGAGTGGAGAAAAACAAAGAAAAATCAATAATCTTCCTTTTTTCTAGGCTGGACTTTCACATGTTGTTAATGCTTGTTATTTTGGAAAATGTGAGAGGAAGTGTGAAACCATTATATCTCTTTAGATCATCAGTACTGTTTGCACTATGTTAGGAGAAAAATGTCTTGAGATATCTATGGTAATGTCATATGATGTAATGCCAAAGCTTTGAATCATGTATCGTACTTCTTCTCAATAAAAATCATTGTTAAAAACAAATGTAGAGTGCCTGAAGGAAACCCATGCAAGAACATGGAAAATGCAAACTCCATGCAGATGTTGTCTTTGGTCAGATTTTAAGATCCCAGTACTAGAAGGCAGCAATGCTAACCATAATTGTATTGTGTCATATGAGGAACAGAAACTGAAAGGCATTGAATTTAAAATATAGAACTTAGAGCAACCAATATATGGTTTTGCAGCACTGCATTGCAGTTTTTGTGTCAGTGCAAGACAAAATTAAACAAAATGTTTTAACGATCCGGCGGTTTCAGTATGCACTGACCCGTTGATCGCCGGTATATGGTGGATCCTCAGTGATCACTGTGGGCAAGATGCTATAGGTAGTAACCCACGGTGATGGCCGGAGTGCAGGTCAAGGACAGCAAGTGCTGGTACAGGTGACGAGACAAAGCTATTGGACTTGGTACAATGGCAGATAGTCAACAGGTATAACGGACTGATACAGCGGCAGGTAACAACAGGAATAGTCCTGGGTACTCACAGGGTATAACAGCAGGAATACTGCAGCCAGGGGTCAAGCTCTATGTAAGTACAACAAGTACAACATAACAACAAACTGACCGAGAGCAAGGGTAGGAAGTTCCTTTTATAGCCAGGGGTCACAGGTCAAGAGGCAGGTAAATGTGACACCGTCCCCTTAAATAGCAGAAGGCTGCTGCACACGTGCCGTAGGAAGCACTTGTGTATGCACAGGCAGCCAAAGAGGACGAGAACAAGTAGGAGCAAGGGTCGGTGAGTAAGAGCTGGCAACGGACGTCGCTGTCGGTGCCACGGCAGGGACTGGAGCTGAGACAGGTAAATATATCTCAGGAGAAGCAGCGGTAACGGGGCTACAGCAGGCACGGGCATGTCCGTGGTCCATGACAGGGGCTGCGGTGTGCAACATGACAAATATTTTCAAAAAAGAAGCCTCTGTAATGCAAATAAAACATAGTACTGAAGAGACTGTCATGACTATAATAGAAAAGAGGTATATGCTTGGAAACATAGGAATAACACCAGTGTCGACTGGGATGCCTAATACCTACCAGTGGAAATGACTTTGGGGGCTCATCAGTGGACATAAGTCTTAGGACCCTCGAGTGGAGCTGATTCTTGGGCCCCAACACACAGCTACTGTACATGACTGCACATGACTTGCATGGTGCCTCTTTCTTTCTGTCTTTCTTTTTTTCTTTCTTCCTGAAAAGCAGCCCCAGGGTCACCATGTTCAGCGGTTACCTCTGTTCCCCTGTGGTCCAGTCAAAGCCTGAATAACACTGATTTCAGCAAATCTATACTAAGTCATACAAGAAAGAAGAAATTTTACAGATATTCTGAAAACAAGCTCCAGGTTATTTTCTCTTCTACAGATACTAACATCAGTGATTCCATTGTAAATTCTTTTAGAAACTGAAGTAGGAAGTGATTCTTTACACCTTTAATCGTATGCATTCAGCAATAACTTAGCTTTCTATACTACGAAAAACAAGCAAGGAGGAAGATTTGGTGCAAAGACAAAGGCTACAAGATACCCAAGTCACAAGATGAAAGACTGAACACCAGTAATTTACAGGCCAATGTTTTGCTTTAATCTCCTTGTATTTTGTCGTTTTTCCCAATTACAGATATTATCTAAGGGACTTAACTTTGTTCCATCTGCCAATTTGATTTGTTTCAAACTTTAATGGATATAAACGAGTTTGCTAGATCATTAACAGTAAAGAGACATTTTTTGGATGATGTTTTCATTGATAATGTTAATGTTGGCAATGCTGTCAATGATACTGTACCAACTAATTTCCCCACAAACATGTTGTCAGATTTGAATTTTCAGGAACAGATGTCTCTTCATGTGTTGGAGGAATTATATACGGATAATACATTTAAGATAATATAACAACTGATATTTTACTGTCTGATCTAGAATGTCTAATCCATTGTAATACCTATCACAGTCCAGGGTACAAGCTTCAGATTTTTAATTTTTTTTGCACTCCATTAACCCCTTAACGACCAGGCCTATTCTTTTTCACATTAGTTTTTCCCTTCCCGTCTTGCTAAAACCATGTACTTGCACCATGTTTGCAGAGGTTTTGTTTTTATAATGATCAATCTTCAGTATAAATGTTGTGTTATCTGTATTCTACAGGTTGATGCGAATCTGGCAATACCAAACATGTGGGGTTTTCATTATGTTTTGGCATCGTTAAAAAAAATTTCTGCGACCAATAACATGTTTGTACTAACACCTATAGACTTGAGTGAGGGCATTTTTGCAGGCTGAAGTAAACTTTTTATTGGTACCAGTTTGGAATACATGTAACTTTTTTGGTCACTTTTATTCCAATTATTAAGGGACGTGAAATGACCGAACAAGCTGCAGTTTTGTCGTTTGGAATTTTTTCATCTTCGGTGTTCAGCATATGGGATAAATGATGTTATATTTTAAAAGACCTGACTTTTTCCGACATCGTCATACCAATTATGTGTAACTTTTTAAAATTATTTTTGTTTTTTATTTGTAAAATGACAAATGGGGGTGGTTTGAACATTTAATATTTTTTTTTACTTAAACTTTGAGTCTCCCTAGAGAACACAATTGTTTATACAGCCTATTGTATTATAATATAATGCAATAGAGCGTACAAATATGGCAGTCTTACTATTTCCTGCCTGGAAGTAGTAAAACAGAAAACGTGGCGGTGATGAAAGTCTTTATCAGGCTTCCAGCTGCCATGTTAAATGGTCGGGACCATGAGATCTCACCGTAGAGGCACCGATCAGAGTGAGAAACAGTGTGCAGCACCATTTTTCAATCATTTAGATGCCGCGGCATGTTCTGCATGGCGTCTAAAGGGTTAAACAGCACGGAATGTAGCCGACTCCATTCTGCACTGTTACAGGCATTTGTTTATATATTACTGCCACACCACTGTGCACCTATGCTCATTTTTTTCAAAAAAGTTTTTCGGATGTACAGACCAAATATTGTTTCGAGACTGTTACCGGCAGTTGTCAGCTGCAATTAGCAGCTGGCACCCACCGCCTATGTAGCTCCATACCCGCTACCAAGTCCCTTACGGCCTTCAGGATGTATCAGTATGTTCAGATGCAGTAAGGGGTTAATAAGCATATTAAAAAAAACAGTGACAGTGTCTTTTCCTCCTTTTCCATTCATTTCTTTTTTGTTACACTAAACCTTACCAATCAGCTAAAACACAACAAAAATATAATAATTCGAGACACAGATAAGGATGGGGCAGCTGTCATACAGGACTCTAGACTGTTAGTAAAACAGATACTTTTCATATTGGAAACTAGACTCTAAGGGGGACATGTATGAAAATTGGCGCGTTGAAGCGCTTGTTTTCACGTTTTTTTCCATGAAACCTGCACCTGATGTATGTCAGCGCCGAAGTGCGCTCATAAATGCGGGGCAAACTTCGACGCCTCCGGCAGACAGACCGTGTTCAAGTAGGTCTGCCTGTCAGAGCTTTAATGCGTCTTACTTTGCCAACCCGCATTCAAACTTTGCTCGGGGGGTTTTCGAATGTGGTCCCGTCCCCCCCCGGAATGCCCACAGCACCCACTTCATGTTAGGCCATTAAAAATTTTGGCGAAGTTTTCCCGCCTTATGCAAACACATAGGGGGGGTGCGTCCACAGCGGGGCCAGCACAGAAGGGTTTTAAAACCAAAATGAAAACTCCGATCATACATGTCCCCCTAATTCTACAACATATTTTTTTTTTAAATAAAAAAAAAGACCATCCCAAAACCTTAAACCCCTTTTTTTTTAGTGCTTTTTTACCATCGGGAAGGGTAAACCCTTAAAAATTTTTCATCTTAAAGTTTTGCAAAAATCCAGAATCACCTCCTCAATTGGGAAAAGAATTTTTTATCAAAAATCTTTAAAAAGGGAAAAATTTAAACTAATTTTTTAAAAACCGTGTAAACTTAGACTAGACATTCTAAGAATACATCAAAGTTTTTCACTTTGGGCTCACCCCTGGGGAAAATAAATCGGGAAATATAGAAAAAAAATCTTTTGTCTGACAAAAAATCATTTATAAATTGACTTAATTTACGAGTATTATTATTGCAAAATGTTAGCATATTTTTGAATTGCAGTGTTGCACAACCAACCACACCCTTCTCTGGCACAGCTATGCCCCTTTTGCCTGATGTATTGTAGAAGTGTCTAAAAGCTGTCTAAAATACAATAAAAATGGTGTAATGCATGTACACCAGTATTTTGCCAGAATTCTGGCACAATTACCACAGTGTCACGGACGCCCCTGCGACATCTGTCTCGGGTCGCAGGCGCGTCCGGGGGCTGCGGCCCCCCCACGGAGCCCCGCCCCCGCACTGGGGTTGGGGGTCCGCTCTTGCCCCCAGTCCCCCCGCCGCCCAACTTACCCGGCCCCGCGCTCCTGCTCAGTCATTTTCCATCTCCCGGCCCCTTTCTCCCCCCTAGGGCGCGCGGCCCGGTTTTTTTAAAAAATTTAAAGGGCATTTGGCCCGGAAATTGGGTATTTGCCGGGGGCACTACCCCAAATTTTAGGTCGGGCCCCCTTTTCCTGCCGGGGCCTTCCCCGGGGACCCCTTATGTGTTTTACCTGGAAAAAGGGGGGGCGTTCCTACCAGTTTTGTCTATCCGTGTACCGAAACCCCTTCCAAACGTTTATCGACCACGAATTTTGGGCCCGCCTGCCCTGACCTTTTTGCCTTTTAAACTTTTACGATCCAGACCCCTGCCCTGCCCTTTCCCTTCCCCCTGCCCCCGACTACGACCTTGCCTGACGAATCTTTACAAACTTCTCCCCTTTTGCCGCCCCCCCGCAGGCAACCCCCCGCCAGGGAAACGACCGGAAACCCCCCCCAAAGCAAGCCCCATCCCGTTTTGGGCGGCGGGCTCTGGGGGAATTACCCGGGCCCCCTATTTAGTTTCCGTTCCCTGGCGTGGGTTTTCCCCATCGCCTGCGGTGGCCCAAAGCGGATCCACAAACCCGCCCCGGGCCTTTGGATCCCACCAAGGTTTTTTTTTTTGCCAAGTGTCCCCAGTATCACCACCGTTGGGGCCCAAAGGGCGCCCAAAACAGATGGGCGCACAAGCGAAACAGCTCGAGCAACCCCCCTCTCTGGTGCACATTTTCATCGCCACTCCCACAGCAGTGGGCTGCGGGGGTTTCCCCTCCCCGGGCAGTTGCTCCCTTTGGGCCCCAACCCCCGGTTTATCCATCCCACAAAAATTTTTGATGGGGTTTCCCAGGGTCTGCGGGGGCTTCATCACCCAGTCTCTCTGCATGTGGAACTCAGGGCGGGTTTCATTTTCCGTCAAAAAAATCCAAGGGGGCCTTCGGGGTCATCTCCTCTCCGGTAAAGCCCTGGCCCCGGGGCAACCCCCTCTTTTGGGACCGAGGTGACCCAATCACGGCCGATCTGGGCGAAATTTCAAACAGAGTTCCGGAGTGTCTTCGAGGAACCGGGCCGTGCGCCCCGTCTGCCGAAATCGCCCTGTTAAACCCTGCAGAAAGGGAACTCCTCCGGGGGAGACTACCCGTGCAACTCCGCACACTAGCATCGGACTACCGGGGAACGATGCAGCATTATGCGCCACGTTCAAGAAAGGCCTCTCCACCCCAAATCAAGGTTTCGCCCCCTCCCCCCGGGGGAAACCTTTTCCCCCTTTTTTTAAGCGGGGCAATCCACCGGGCAAACCGGGATTGACATCCGATTCGCAGAAAGGGTGAGGGGGCTCCGCCAATAGCAAAAAACCACCCTTACCGCCGCCCAAACTCATTTTTTTTTTCCCCCAAACCGGTTTTCTAGGGCCCCTCCACCGCCCCCCTTTCCCGGGCCACCCCTGGAAAGAGGCCATGAAAGGGATAGAGCCCCCCCCCTCCGCAAGAACTTAACCGAGGGCGAAAAAAGAAAACCTATTCCTCACTGGGGGCAGCCCTTTTTCACCCCCTCCTTTTGTTGCCCTTGTTTTCGCCCGGGGGCGCCCGGGGAGAAGGGGCACACCTAGGCAAACCGGGGAAAAAGCACCCAAGAAAGTGCAGTCTCTCTCCCCGCCTAAAACCTTTCGGTCCTAAACGGCACTGAAGCCGGACCCATTTTTCAATTTTCCCAGCATTTTTGGGAACCCCGGGTTCTGCTGGAAATTTCCTCCCCGTGCCCTGGTGTCTCTACACTCCCCTTCCGGGGGTTTTCCCCGGGAGAATCCCCCTTTTCCATTTCCTCCATCAGTGGAGAGATCCTCCGTGACCCAGTCCTTTTCCCCGGTACAGTCTTTGCCCCCTCCAAGTAGGGGCATTTTCCAAAAAGGGAGAGACTATCTTTTCTATGTGTTTCCCCGGTCTTCCTTCGCCCGTCCTATTGGGTTTCTTTCCATGGCTGCAGCGCCTTTCCCCGGTGTTTGCGGGCCAAGGGGCCGAGGTCTTGCGATGGGGCTCAGAGTGTGGGTTCCGCGTTTGGTGACACCTCCCGGGTTTGCCACCGTTTCTACGGACCAGCTAAGCCTCTAGGGGGTTTTTCCCCGGGCTCCTTACCAGGAGTATGCGGATGTTTTTTTTTCCCGAAAGCAGGCAAGACCCTGCCCCCATCCGTCCTTAGATTGTCCAATTGCCCAAATTGCCCGGTACCAGCCCTCCCGGGGCGAGTCCCCCCCTTATCCTTTCCGGGAAACCCACAACCATGTCCAATTTAAAAATTCGTGAAAAATCCCCCAAAGGGGGGGTTCATTTGGAATCCTTTCCCCCCCGGGGGGGAAAGGTTTCTTCCCCGGGGAAAAAAAGGTTTGGTACCGGGTACCCTGCTTTTTGTTACGGGGGGTCGGAATAAAAATCAGGGTGAAAAATTTGGGTACCCCCCACCGTTAAACACGGGGGTTATTTGATCGTTTTGGGGGGTTAAAGGGATTTTCCCCAAGCTGGATCTAAGAGGGGCCTAAAATTTTGGTCCGAATCCGAAAGGGCGATGAAGGGAAAGGGCCCTTCAACACCAGGGAGGGCCCCATTTTGGGAAGTCCCTTTGGTAATGCCTTTGGGACTGTGTAATGCCCCTGCCGTTTCCCCAGGATTTTCATGAAGGGACTTTTTTAAAGGGATCTTCTCAACACCTCTTTATTGGTCTTCGGGACAAATTTTGGTGAACCGCCTGAACTCAGACCCACCATTGTCATGCCGTCAGGGGGTTGAAGGGGCTCCGAGAAAATTTCCCCTTTGTAGGGCCCAACGGGGAGAAGGGCTTTTTGCCCCCAAAAACCGGGCCTTTCCCGTTTCTGGGATATTATTTCTGATCGAGGCCTACAGATGGATCCAGAAAAGCTGTCACCATTTGCAGTGGCCCCCCGCCCAGTCGGGTTTTCGTGCCCTACAGCGTTTCTTGGGGTTTTTTTAAAATACTATCGCCAATTTATTCCCCACTTTTTTACGCAGTTTGGCCCCCCAATAGGGCTCTCACTCCGAAACACCCTAACCCACGCAGCTGGCCCTCCGAAGGGTGAGGAGGCAATTTGCAAAGCTCAAGTCGCCTTTTCCACAGCATCTGGGCCTCTCACGTTTAACCCCCCCGAAAAACCCCTTTACCTTTTTGGGAAATGGTTCCTCTCGTGGGGGTCCCGGGGGCCACCTTACGCAAAAAGGGGCCCCCGGGGAAACCGTAAACGTGTTGGGATTTTTTTCCAAGACGTTTCCCCCCCGGCCGAAAGGAACAATGATAGGGGCCCGGAGTTGGGTGGGGCCCTCAAAAATGGGTTTGGAAGAAGGGCTAACCAAATTTGGGGGGGGCTCGCCAAACCCCTCTGCCTCTATTCGGACCCCCAAAAAAACCGCAATAAACCTTTCCCGACGGCTCAGCGACTTAACCCCCGCCAGGCTTTGGGTTTTCGTCTTCTTTTTCCCCCGGGTTACAAACCCAAAAAACTTCCGGCCCGCGGGGAAAAACATCAAGGCGGACCCCCCTTTTCCCGGCTTCTTACATGGGGGGTGAGGAGACAAATCCAGAGCAAATTTAAAAACCCCCCGAGAACCCTTTTCTCGGCTGTTCCATTTTACCCTTTCCCAAGGGTTTCCCCAAAAAAAGAAAATAAAGTAAAGCCCTTCTCTCCGCAGACGCATCTTGAAATTGGGGCCCCCTTTCTCTTTTGGTGCCGGGCATTTCCCCGGGGCCTCGAAAGATTCCTTTTGATATCCCGGTCTATTGTGGGGCCGAGCTTTGTCAAGGGTGCAAGATTTTTGTTCCCGGCCCCCTAAACCCCCTGTGCCCACAAAAAAGACGCCTCGTCACAACCGGGGAGGTCTACTACAACCCCCTACCCTTTTCCCACGGGAACCTTTGGGCCAACATTGCGGAAAGGAAATTTATAACCGACTCCCTCCTTCGGCTGGGAAAACCGTCATTTTGGGGGACCCACTTTATTCAGTTCTCCAAGGGTGGCGCTTTTTTTCCCTCAGCCGGGGCCCGCCCCTCGGGCCCCCCCCTGGGGGGCGCAATTTTTTTCCGCTGTTTTCCGCTCCCTGGGGCCCCCCGCAGCAAATCGGGCTCGGATCGGGGAATTTTCCAATTTTGTTTTCCAAATTTTAGCGTGCCCTTTGTTCCCCCAAATCCCGGGGAACTTGACTTTTTCGTTGCTTACCCCCTCAAACGAAAGGGCCCGGGGGAGAGAAATAAAAACCCGGGGCTTGGGAGGTTATCCCCACGCCACGTTTTTTTCCAAACACGCCAAGACGATTGGTCCAACTTGTTGCCCTTGGGCCCGGGGTTCCCCCGGACAACTCCCAAGGGCTCAGAATCCGCAGGGGGCCCCTCCCTTTTACTTTAATACTTTTTGGGATCCCCCCCCACCTCTCCCTCTGGCACTCCAAACCGAGGTTCCTCCCGGGGAAAAGCCCTGGTTCAGGGCTTAAAAACCATCTTTGGGCCCAACCCGCCAATCTCTTTCTCCCGCCTTTTTGACGCACGGGGAAAAACCCAACCGACAAAAAGGGAAAAAGGGCCCCCCCCTGTCCCCTTTTCCCCCGGGACAAAGGTTTTTGGCTTCGGCCCCAAAAAGTCCGTCTTAAGATTCCCTTTTTTGGGGCCTTTCGAGGTTATCACTCCCTTAATCCGGTTTTTTTACAAAAACTTTTTCCCCTCCCCATAGAAAAATTCCCAACTCTTTTCCCCCGTCCTCCAAATAAAACCCCGGCCCCTTAAAAATTTCTTTTCTGAAAATCCCACCCTCCCTCCACCCTAGCTGATGCTTCCAAAAAGTCCTTTTTAATTCCCGGAGATCTGGTTTTTGGGGGAAAATAGAGGGGAAAAGGTAAATTTGGTAAAACTGGGAAAGGGGTTTTTTGGGCCTGAAAAGAGGTTTTTGGGACCGGAGGGGAATATCCTGAAACCCTAAAACTCATCCAGAGATTTCTTCGATCCAGTAAGAGAGGGGGCCCAAGGGGGGGGGGGGGCAAGAGGGGGGGGAATGGCACGGACGCCCCTTTCGACCTTTTTCTCGGGGGCGCAGGGGCATCCTGCTGCGGCTCCCCCCGGAGCCCCGTCCCACTCGTCGGGTTTGGGCCGCCCCTTTTTTTTCCCCGTCCCCGCCGGGGTTCAACTTACCCGGGCCCGCGCTCCTTCTCAGTTTAATCCCAGTTTTCCCGGCGCGGGGGCTCCGCCCCTAGGGCGCGCGCCGGGCCCCGGGTTTTTGAAATTTAAAGGGGCAGGCGCCGGGAATTGGGGATTGCTGGGCACTGCTCCATTTAGGTTTTGGCCCCCTTTCCGGGCCCGGGCCCCCCCAGGATCCTTAGTGTGGGTTTTTCCTCTGGAGAAAGCGTTCCCTAGCCTAGTCTTGTCTATCCGTGTACCGTAACCCCCTTTCCTACGTTTTTCGACCACGAAAACTTGCCGCCTGCCCCCGACCTTTTTGCCTTACTTTACGGGTCCAGAGGGCCCCCCTGTCCTGACCTTCTGCCTTCCCCCAATACGCTTGCCTGAAAGAATCGTTTCTACTCTAAACCCTTTTGGGGGCCCCCCCCGCAGGCAAGCCCCGCCAAATGGAAACAACCCCGGTTTGACTCCCGCCCGCAGCAAGTCCATCCCCCTTTGGGCGGGCTCGGGGAAAAACCGGGACCCAAATTAGATTCCGTTCCCCGGCGAGGGCTTCCCCCATCCCCGGGGGTGGGGGCCACGGATCCACTTTCCCCTGTTACACACAGTTAATGTGTCCCAATGTATTGTCAATCCTACTTCTTGCCATTCCTTGCACACTATTAAAGGCTTCCCTACCAGAAAAGATATCAGAGTCAATCACCCCATAGAATTTAAAAAAAATTTTTTTGGGACAAATGTACCCAAATTTTCCCTTCAGGATGAAAAACGCAAAAAAATTTTAGAAAAAGATTGCAGTTTATTTTATAAAAAAGGTAAAAGGGTTTTAAGTAATATCTTGTCTCTAAGTTGTTTATTTAGTTTTCCAAACACTAATAAAATATGGGCTCACAAAAAATGGGGTTTTTTTTTAAATAAATTTTTGTTATGTTTTTTAAATTTGGCCCCCAAAAGAAAAAAAATTATGTTCACCAAATGGTAAACAAACATTTTATTGTGACTTAAAAGTGTATTTCCATCTCATTGATTAGCTTTAACTGCTTCAGGATTGAACCAAAAGACAGAGCCTTATTTTTTCAAATTTTGACCTATGTCAATTTACTTTTAAAAACTTTTGATACTTTTATCTATACAAGTGATTCAGAACTGTTTTCTCATGATGCATTGGGGCTTTTAAATTAGTAAAAAAAAATTTTTGTCCATGCAATCCTTGCAATTTTCAAAGTTAAAAAAATATCTCAATCTAAGATAGTTATACCACACAAAATTGTTTATAACTAGCATCTACCACATGCTACTGTAAGGGTGGCATCATTTTTCAATGCCTTTTTTAAATTTTTTTTTCAACATTAAAGGGGGGGGTTTGAAAAATTTTGTAAAAAATTTTTCAAATTTTCCAAGAAAAATTTGGGAACACAGATTTTTTTAGGATCCATCCAGCTCTGAAAGGGGGCTTTGCGGACCTGTAGTTAAAAGGGAAACCCCCTAAATGACTTCATCTTTAAAAAACTATACCCCCTTAAAAATTTGAAAACACTTTAGGAAAATTTATTAAAACCCTTTTTGGGGTTTTTACAGAAATGAAAACAAAGTGAATTTGGGAAATTTTAATATGTCACTTTTTCTGAAGATTTTCAATTTTTATCCATTATTTACTATTACACAGTAGATGTTAACAGGGAAACTCAACTCAACATTGATTCTGCCCATTTTTTTGAGATATTCCCCTATGTGGCCCCAAAACGTTATTTTATTCCCTTTTCAAACCTCAAAAGGAGGGGCACCTACTGGGGTTTTGGGGGTTATTTTCATTCCGGGTTTTTTTTTGATGCCCCTTTCAGGTTTTCAGACACCTAAGGGCTAAAACTTAATAAACAAACCCCAAAAAAAACTTTATATGTCCCCGGGGGGAAAATGAATAAAATTGACCCCAAAGGTGGGGTTTACAAATTTTTTTTAGCATTAGGCTGGGAAAAAGAAAAATGTATTTTTTCCAACAATCCACAATTTTAGCTGAAAATGTTTAATTTTTTTAATGACTCCTGGAACAAAAAGGCACCCCAAAATTTGTTACACAATTTCTTCCAAGTTCAGCAACATCCTATATGTGGGTGTAAACTGCTGTTTGGGCGCATGGTAGGACATGCAAGGGAGGGAGCGCTATTTGGCGTTTGGAACGCAGATTTTGGTGGGGCCATGTCACTTTTGCAAAGTCCTCAAATTACCAGAACAGGTAAAACCTTCCAGAATTCACTTAATCTTCGATTCAACACCCCTCATGTATCTTATCTAGGGGTGTACTGTGCTTTGGCGGTACACAGGTGTTTTGTCATGTTTTTAGCATTGGGCCATGAAAATGGGGGGAAAAAATGCAGTTCCGTTATTGTTTTATGGGCTTCAATTTCACAGAGTTTACTATGGGGGTTGGTACAATTACAATTATATAAATTTTATTTCGTTTTTTATATTTTATTACTTTAACACAATAGAAATACATTTGTGAAAAAATGTGTTTTTATATTGTTATAATACAACAGCCATATGTTTGAAATTTTTCTGATATGTCTGATAAAGAGCTTCTTTTTTCCAGAATGAGTTGAAGTTTTCAATGGTACCATGTTTAGGTTCATTTGATGCTTTGATCAAGGTTTTTGGGAGGTGGGATGAACAAAACACAGCAATCCTAGTAGTGTTTTTTACAGCGGTCACTATGAGGTGTAAGTGACAATGTAATTGTCAGTCACCATGGTGGTGGTGTCACACACAGCCCAGAAGCTTAACAAAGGCAAGCGCCAGCCATCAGTCAGAGAATCGGGGCCTCTTAGACTCTGTTCCTTGGCATGGTCTCCATCTACACCTTCGCTCGCGGTGAACCAGAGGATCCACATATACTCGGCTTCCACCATTACATTATGTAGTTTATGACATCTATTGTTCTGTTTGGGATCTGCTGTACTTTGAGACAATTAAAATCTCATGTTGATGAACATCTGTGTTATATTCATTTTGGCAAAATGAATTCATCTGGCGCAGTACATCATTTCATCCAATACCATGATGAAACTAAGCCATCTTTTTTGGTCTGGAAACATTTTGGGGATTTGCTACAAAATCCATTCAATAGAGAAGCCTTTTAAGTTTCTATGTCTGAACAATAGATTCTGCACAGGACTTTATTAGATAAAGATTTGGTGTAACAACTATGAATTTGCATGCGCCATTTTTGTAACCTGGCGCCAACACACCAATTCTAAAGAGATGTTCATAAAGCTATAGAACCAGCAATATACAGAAAAAGATTGTTAAGGCGAATTCATAGATGTTGCCCTTGATATATATTTATTGAATGCTATTATTTCTAAGCCATACATTTTATCTTTCTAATGATTTGTTCCTGACAGCCATTACTGTACCAACTGTTTAAGTATATTTATGTCAAATATACCTCTCTATTTACATGAAAGTCAGCTTAATGCCTTCTTATTTTTAAATTGATTATTTTTAGTGTCTAACATCATGTGCTGACTAAGAATTATATGGTTGAAACTGGATTAATAGTTAAATAGATTTTTACACTGATTTATACAAGTACATTTTAGACATTTAAGGATTTTTGCTCGATCTATTCCAGTCTATTTTGATTATCTACACGATCAGCTCCAATTTTAGTTGTCTTCTACTTGACCTTTGGAGTTCCATGTTGTATAAAAGCCTGGGGCCACTGAAGGGTCCTTTGGTGGCTCAGTCCAATCCTCTTCAGTATTTTTTAGGGTGCTTTCACACAGCGCAGTTTTGATGCAGTTTTAGCTGTGCCCCAATTAAACTGCCTTTATTACCAGCAGCTTCTTTCAGTTGTCTAAATTGTTCAGAAAAGTGTTTCAAGTAAGTAATCAACGACTGTTTTTGAAGCCTTGTACATTACAAACACACTAATAGAGTTAGATAAACGAAAAAAGCTTGCTTATAATAAAGACAGTTTAACTGAAGCGCAGTTAAAACTGTATCAAAACTGCACTCTGTGAAGGCACCCTTAATATCTCAATGTCAGTTACAATAAAAGTTACAAAACAACAAAAAAGTCTCCTGAGCACCTCTTCTAACAAAGATCTCAGTTGTTTTCCGAAAGCAGAAGAATAAATAACAATTTGGGTTTCCTTTTGTAGACATGAAAGTATCCTTCCAAGATGTGCTTTAAAAAAAGTAAAAAGGCAACAAAATAGAACATAAAAGTGTTTTATCTTCAAAAGAGTTGTGGTTACAAAAACACTATAGTCAACCTCCATTTTAAACTTTTTTGTAAGAAAAAGACCCTGATCTCAGTACTCTGCAATTCTTTGAAGACAAAATTGCTGCTTAGAACCACAATTTACCATTGATTTACAGTGGGGTATTAGATGTAAAATACTCTAATAAAAACCTACTTCATCCTTAGGATAGATCCAGAGTTTTTGACTCTCTTTGATTGTACTTCATGAGTTGCATCACTGCACTGCATCAGTATGTGTGCAAATGAAAAGAGTATTCCAGTTTAGGAAATGCACTGCTATATGATGTTTTGAGCTACTAGAAGTCGGGACAATGGCAAAAATCTCACGAATGTAAGTAACTGCAATGATTCAGAATTTTAATGGAGCACCACAGCCTTAATTTCACTCTACATGTCATCAGGACAGTTTTTTATTGTGTGGTGCAGTATTCAGTCTCTGTGAGACACTATATTCTACTGTCTTAGGTCGGCATGCAATATCATAGTAGCATGTGTTCAACATGGATATGTAATACGGTCAAGTGTGTCAATCTTTAGTGTAAAAATACATTAAAAAAATTTTAAAAATATCCCAGCAGATTTTTCTTTCCTTTTTCCTGGATCCATTTATGTTTTATATTGCATTAAAAATTTTGTAGCAGATATATAAAGAAATCTATGCCAGCTTTAGGAGCTTATTCCTTCCTCCCACCCCCCCATTGTCCCCGGTCTCATTCTCTCAAAACTTTATTTGGAAGACAAGTGTCTACAGTTGGAGTTCTCCCACAGTTCTATGATTGCATTAGGAGACTGGACACACTAAGCTCCTCCCCCCCCCCCCCCGAACAAAGCTCGACCCCAGAAGATCAAAATAAAATTAACCGTGTTCTCTGCAAACATGGCAAAAATCTTCAATACTGTTAAACGCAATTTTCCTGTTTATTTTATTGTTATAATTGCCAACTCATATGGAATGTCTAGGAATTTCCTGGAAAAACAAATTAGCAAAATATCTAGGCACCAATGGCGGAGCTACTGACTATCGCAGCCGTTACTTACTATAGCTTTAAATAGAGCAGTCACAGCAGCAAGTAACAATAAACTCCAAAAAATGAATAACTGCACGCCTAAATGACCAGGATCCAGGTCAAACCATGAGTAATTCAAAAGAGTAGAAAAGGCAGCACTTTCAAAAAAAGTTGGGTCAATAAATCTCTCCCAGCTGTGTTGGGTCAATAAATCTCTCACTTTTTTTGAAAGTGCTGCCTTTTCTACTTTTTTGAGTTACTTACTATAGCGGCTGCTATAGGTCCTTCCATTACTAGGGGGCCGGATCAATAATGAACTGTAACTTAATTTTCACTGCTCGCCTGGCCCTTTCGAAAAAATTATGCATTGCCTCAGTTACCAGGGGGCCTGCAGCACTACGGTGCCTGATCAGCATTGGACAGTTAAAACAGTTAAAAGTTTAAACTTCTTCAGAAAGATGCCTTTCCATTACCATCTCTAGGGCCTGGTGTCAGTCAACAATGGTTTTTGTCACGGCTAAGGCTGAAACTAACCCCTTCACTATAACCCCAGTATTCAACGCACCAGGGCTACTGGGAGGAGACAGGTAACCATCAGAAGTGGACCCTCTAATGTGAAGGTCTGCTTCTGAGGAGGCTGCGTCTTGTTAGTTCTAGGATGGGATGAGCCAAATATCTATGGATCTTTCCAGCTTGATAGTATCAGGGTGCAGCTGCTGGTTTTACTTTGGATGGTCATAAAAAATGGGTGAAACCTATGTGCTTTTTCTAATTATTTATTGAAAATAAAAAAACTAGGTATGCACTGCAATCAATAAATAAATACATAATAAAAAAAAGCATTATGGGTCCCCCCTTTTTCATAACTATCCAAAGTAAAAACAGCAGCTGCCGGCTGATACTATCAGGCAGGGCTGGGACGATGGGTAGACAGAGGTAGGCGATCGCCTAGGGCGCCTATCTCTGCCTGTCCCTAAGGGGCGCAGACAGGGGCCCCGACCCTCGCCGGGCTCCAGGTCGCTGCGGAGCAGAGAGTGAGCGCTCCCTGCTCCACAGACAGTGTCGGACCGCTACGGGTCCGACACAGCGGGGCCGGGGTCCCCATAGTGCTGAGGACCCGCCACGGCCTTGTGCGCCTCAGCTGGGCGGCGTCGCGATGAAGTGATGTCATCGCGACGCTGCCTCTCCTCAGACGCATGGCCCATCATAGGCTGTGCGCCCGAGGAGCTGCCGGAGGAGTTTCCCGGCGCTGGAGGCGAGGCCTGAAGAGGAGCGCACGGCCGGGAAGCAGGTGAGTATAAATGTTGTTAATTGTTAATGTGTCGTTAGACCGCTATACTGCTGCCTCGAGTGCCATATATAACTGCTGCACTTTGTGCGCTATATATGCTGCTCAGTGCCTGTATAAATGATGCCTCTGTTGCGCCCTGTCTACTGCTGGCTCAGTGCCCTGTATACTGCGCCTCGCAGTGCGCTATCTTATTCTGCGCTCTGTGTGATATACTGCCTGCTCTGTGCTATATACTGCTGCTCAGTGCCCTATATACTCTGCCTCAGTGCCTATAATGCTGACCTCTGTGCCCTATTATAGTGCCGCTCGTGCTATTATGTGTCCTGTGCCTGTATACTGCCTGCCTCTGGCCCCTGTATACTGCATTCCTCTGTGACCATGGTAGTACTGAGCCTTTATGTGCCCTCTGTATAGGCCTGCTCAGTGCCTGTATAACTTGCTGCTCTGTGATGTTTACTGCCTGCTCAGTGGCCCTGTAAACTGCTGTCAGATGCTACTATATGCTGCTCTGTGTTGCCTATCATATGCATGCTCGTGCCTAACCAGCTGTCTGTGCCCTATATACTGGCCTGCATCAAGTGCCCGCCTTATACTGACCTGCCTTCACTGTGCACTGTATATGCTGCTCAGTTGCCCTGTTAAGCCTGCTCAGTGGCTGTATACTTGCTGCCTCAGTGCCCTGTTTACAGCCTGTTCAGTGCCCTCCCATCCCCGCCTACCTATATTACTGCCTGCGCTCTGAGCCTATATACTGTGCCCTATCGTGCCCCTTATACTGTCTGCTCAGTGCCCTATTATTACTGCCTGCCTCATGTGCCCTAAAGATTGCTGCCTAGTGCCTCTAGTATACTGAGCCACTCAGTGCCTTATGTTTGCCTCAGATCTTATATGCCCTGGCATGACTGCCCATGCCTGCTGTCCGCCAAATCTCATAGGTCGCGTGCCTATATTTAGTACTATCCTATGTTGTATAATCGGGTACATATCGTATATATCTGTCTGTTTTAGAGAGAGACATATATATCTTATATACGTCTCATGGACACGAGAGGGCAACTCTATATCCATGCTAAATGATGGGGAGTATAAAGACTGCTAATTGAGGGGCCCTATATACCTGCCTAACTGCAGTGCCCTATATAGCTTCCTATCTGAGGGGACGTATATACCTGTTCAACTGAGGGGACTTATATACCTATAAGTAAGGAGTTGCTGGAAATGTGAGGATTCTAAGATATTTGGGCGACATGTATGATCGGGCTTTTCGCCTGTTTTTTGGCGTATACTGCGCCTCCCAGCCCGAATCCCGCTGTCGGACGTGGGGATTCAGTGTTAGGCGCAGTGTTCGCCACTTTCTGCTGCGCCCCACAGGCCGGGGCGGGCCGTGGGCGCGGTGTGGGCGCGGGGTAGGCTTTCCGGGGTGGGACGCGGCGCGCTCGAAAACCCCGAGGCATGTACGATGGCGAGTCGGCAAAGCGAGGCGCAGTGCAGCGCTCGGCAGTTCCGACAAGCAGACCTGTTTTTTTTTTGTCTAAATCCTCCGACAGATGCGAAGTGAAGCAGGATCGGAACAATGCAAAGGAAGCAGATGAAGATCGCGACAGAAATCTCGCCGCCCCGCTCCGTGCAGCAGGAGTATGATTCCGAAAAAAATGCCTTTATAAAGGCGGAAAACAGTGCCCGAAAAGAGCTGAACGTAAAAAATAAACATAATTAAAAAAAAAAAAACATTTTCCCCAAAACTCTAGAAACGGCAAAAATATCAAGAATTAGATATTGTAAATTGCGGGAAATACAGTAATTCAAATTCTAAAACCCATTCTCATTGGTCGGCAGAAAACCGACCAATGAGAATAGGAGCGACAGTGAACCATTAAAACCTATGGGGAAGGATTGACCAATCAGAATCCACGGCGGGATAATTCAAAATACAGTAAAAAGACAGAAAAGAGTGATTGGTTTGAGCTAGCGGGTGCTTGGCTATCCCAGCCAATCAGAGCGCGAGCTACTTCTCCCATTATAGTCTATGGAGAGATGGGCGCACTGAAATCTCGGCGCCCCAGCCCCGCGCGGCATGAAGTATAATCAAAATATTATTTTTATTAAATGTAAAAACTTATCAGATAAAGAGCCGAACCCTTCCCTTTACAAATAAAGCAGTTAATCCCTAACAACGCGTTTGTCGCCGAGACCGGCGCTACATAGGGAATTGCAATAGAGAGAATCGCCGGGAAATACAGTAATTCAAATTGTTTAAGCTATTCTCATTGGTCGGCATAAAACCAGCCAATCAGAATAGGAGCGACAATGTCCCATTATAACCTATGGAGGAGAATTGACCAATCAGAAAGGAGCGACAATGTCCCATTAATATCCTATGGAGAAAAAAATTTACCAATCATATTCCAAGGCGGGACAGTTCAAAATAAAGTAAAAATGCAGAAACGAGCTGATTGGTTGAATCGGCGTGGTTTCGTCCCGCTTAGCCAATCAGAGCCCGAGCTACTTCTCTAGAGTTCTATGGGAAAAGAAATTCTGAGCGCGCTCTGTGATCGGCTAAGTTAAAAGAGCGCCGTTATTTGGACCAATGGGAGAGCGAGCGACGCTCCTTTGGGGTTTTTTAATGCAATCTGAAATAAAAATGTACATGGGCCCAAATCAAATTATAACACTACAGAAGTTGTCCCCATTTTGTATATAAAATGAATGATAATATGGGGGTAACGAAAAAAAATATTAAATCAATAAAATCATTTATTTCTTTATTTCGATGCACCATACTATTGATCCTTGGCTAACGAAAATAAAGAAATAAACATGATTTTATTGATTTAATATTTTTTTTTTCGTTACCCCCATATTATTATTAATTTTATATACACATCAGGACCACTTCTGTAGTGTTATAATTTGATTTCGGCCGTGTACAGTTTGATTTCAAGATTGCATTAGAAAACCCATAGGAGCGTCGCTTGCTCTCCCATTGGTCCAAATAACGGCGCACTCTTTTAACTTAGCCAATCACAGAGCGCGCTCAGAAATTTTTTTTCCCCATAGAACTCTATGAGAAAGTAGCTCGCGCTCTGATTGGCTGAGCTAGCCGAGCCCCCGCTAGCTCAGCCAATCACCTCTTTTCAGCATTTTTACAGTATTTTGAACTGTCCGCGTGGGGTTTGATTGGTCTAAACTTCTCCATAGGCTAGAATGGGTCTCTGTCGCTCCTATTCTGATTGGCTGAGCTACCAAGTCCCGGTAGCTTCACCAACAGCTCTTTTCAGCATTTTTACTGTATTTTGAACTATCCCGCCGTGGATTTGATTGGTCCCAAACTTCCCCATAAAGGTTTTAATGGTTCACTGTCGCTCCTATTCTGATTGGCCGGTTTATGCCGACCCAAACAGAAAAGCTTTCAAAAATTTGAATTACTGAATTTCCTGGCAATTTCCAAAATCCTAATTCTTGAATTAGGATATTGGAAAGTGATTTTGTTTTATGTATTTTTTATTTTTTAGGTTTCCCGCTCTTTTCCTGAGAATGCTGAACGCCTTTATAAAGGCGATTTTTTTATTCATACTCCGCAGACATCTGGAATAAATTTCTCGCTGTTCCAGCCTGTCTTGCATCAGAACTGTTTTTCGGGCAGTCCCGCACGGCGCCCTAAGTCCCGCACTGCCCCCATGTCCCCGCACTGTGCCCTACACACACTAGGCGAGGCGCAGGGAACTTTTCCCCGCATGTATGAGTGCGCTACCTCCAGCGGCGAATCATAGGCGCAGCCCCGCTCTGCGCCTCAGCCCCCGCACTGCGCCCCACACTCTGGCCAGGCGCGGCGGACTTTTCCCCGCATGTATGACCGCACTACCTCCGGCACCGAATCATAGGCGCAGCCCCGCAATGCTCCTCGGACCCGCACTGCGCTTAAAACACTGGCGAGGCACGGCGGACTTTACATGCTTTTGAAATGAGCGCGCCCCGGCCCCGACATAAATCAGGCGCAGATTCCGCCGGAAAACTGGCGGAAAGGTGCGCCCCGATTCGTCGGGATTCATACATGTGGCCCTTTGTGTCCAAATCTGCAGGGACGAGTATTGGCCGGGAGCAATCGCATGAAGGTGTGAACCGGATTGAGAAGAAAAGGGAAGGTGAACGACGCTGATCAGAAAAGATGTCTTCTGTAAGTGACTAAATGTAACTGCAGAGTAATCACTTATATGTCTGCAGAGCATCTACATACAACTAGGAGCTACCACTATAAAGTACCTGTATGGGGTAATATACATCTTCAGAGCCTCTGTACAGCTGATAGACACATGTGGGGGTCGCGTTTGGTCAGGGTCTGGCAGGATTATTTGAGCCTTTAGTAATAGTTTTGGGTCTCGGTTTTGTAGGAGTGTTTTTTAGTAACAATGATTTGTCTGGTAGATTTGCTCCATGTATCGGTGGATTATTTGGTGATTGTTATTTAGGGGTACTACACTGTCATATGGAGGGGAGCAATTTTGAAAAAGCAAATTTGTCATTGGTGATTTTCATTTTGCAGCAACTGCTGAGGAGATGGACGGGATCTATGTGGAATATGCAGACAATTAGTGACAGGAACAGAAGGTTTTTCTATGTAATACATGCTGCAGTTCCGTGTGAACCCAGCCCTACTGAGCAAAAAGTAACACAGAGGGCCTGTGGCCCGGATGTTTTAGGACCCTAGTAATGCCCCTGGGCGCAGGGATGACTGGTAAGAAGTTACTAAGTGGGAGAGAGTAACTGGTGCAGGGGGGAGAGAGTAACTGGTGCAGGGGACAGAGTGGTGCAGGGGACAGAGTGTTGCAGGGGAGAGAGTAACTGGTGCAGAGGGGGGCGAGAGGGCTTGGCGCAGGGGCGAGAGGAATTAGAGGCGGGGGCACATTTTGGGGGAGCGAGGGGGGGTCGCCATTGGCTGTACTTGCCTAGAGCACCAAAATGCCTTGTCCCGGCCCTACTATCAGGATGAGAAAGTCCATGGATATTGGTCCCTTTCTACCCTAAAAATACACTAATGACCCAGAAGCAGGCCATCACATTAGAGGATCCGGTTCTGATAGTAATCCAGCTCTTGTCAGTACCCTTGGTGCACTGTGCACTGGGTTAATAATGACAGGGTGTTAGTATCAGCCTGGGGGCAAAAAAAAAACACCTTTAGATTAACCCCTTAAGGACCCGGCGTTTTTTTTTTTGGTGAGACGTTCGTTTTTCCCTCCTCGCCTTCTGAAAGCCATAACTTTTTTATTTTTCCCCCTACATAGACACATGAGGCTTTTATTTTGCGGGACAAGATGTACTTTCTAATGGTGTTATTCACTATACTATAGAAAATACTGGGAAACCGCAAAAAAATTCCAAGTGGGACAAATTGTGAAAAAAAAATGTATTTTCGCCATGTTTACGAGGGTTTTGCTTTTACGGCGTTCAATCTTCGGTAAATATAATGTGTTATCTGGATTCTACAGGTTGTTATGCATTTGGCAATACCAAACATGTAGGGTTTCCGTTATGTTTTGGTACCGTAAACAAATTCCAAACATTTTCTATTTTTGAAATTTGCGCCACAGCGCCATATTGTGCGACCAATAACTTTTTTGTACTAACACCTACAGACCTCAGTGAGGGGGCATTTTTTGCAGGCTGAAGTGTGCTTTTTATCGCTAGTAGTTTGGAATGCATGCGACTTTTTTGATCATTTTTATTCCATTTTTTGAGTGACGTAAAATGACCAAAAAACGCAATTTTGCCGCTTGGAATTTTTTTTCTTCTACGGTTTCAGCGTACGGGATAAATGATGTTATATTTTTATAGATCGGACTTTTTTTGGACGCGGTGATACCAAATATGTGTAACTTTTTTTATTATTTTAATGATTTTATTTGTAAAATGGGAAAGGGGGGTGATTTGAACTTTTAATCCTTTTTTTTTTTGTACTTTAAAACTTTTTTTTTTTTTTTTTTTTACTGTAACATTGAGGCCACCTGTGGTACTTGACCACTAGGTGACGCGATATTTAATACACCCTAATGCATTGCCTATGCAATGCATTAGGTTGTATTAAGATGGCGGTTTCCCCACTTCCTGTCTGCGGACGGAAGTGGGGCAAACCGGCCAGAGTAAGTGACGGGAACCTTCCCAAGGCTCCCCACCACAATGCCCGGTGATCGGATCGGCGCAGCATAGCTGCGCTTATGCGATCACCGCACCGATCGGCGTTAATTCAGACGCCGCGGCCATCTTTGCCGAGGCGCCTGATGGGTAAAACAGTGCCGGCGGACGGAGCCACCCGCCGGCGCTGTTACTGCCGGTTGTTAGCGGCGATTTGCTGCTAACACCCGCCGGCTGTGCGGGGGGGTCGCGGAGCGATCCCCCTGCAAAGCCCCTTAGCAGCCATAGGACGTACTGATACGCCCAAGGTCGTTAAGGGGTTAAACCAAGTCATGGGGCTAGGAATAGAGAGGCATCTGTCAGAAACCTTCATTGTTACCCCTGGAAAAAAATAGTAAAAAAACACAATTACAGGACACATAAACATTTTTATTTAAATAAACAATCCCCAACATCAGCGCTCATTAACGATTTTATTAACGAAATGGATCCAACCCTGGACAAATATAGTCCAATGAGTCCATCATAGTCCAACATGAAACCTGTATAAAAATAAAAACGCTACAAAAAACAAGACAGTACTAAACACCATCCCCTGCATACCTGTGGCTGATCTTCTGGGTTTGCAAGCTACGGAGTTCAAGCTGCATAAATATGATTCTGGGGGGTACCAACCACAGCCACAGCACAATCTAAAGGGGGATGGTACTCTGCCACCCCACCACCCCAACGAGATTGTAAGCTGTGCTCTGTACTCCTCTCTACCACACCTCTCCCACCACTGTGTTATGTATCCTAGTGCCAACTGCAAAATACAACCTCCACCGGTCACCCCATAAGCCCCTTACCACCTCCTCTTATCACCACATAACCCTCTCACTTCCACCAAACAGCCCCACCACCTCCACCTAACATCCCATAATATCCCAACATCCACCTATTACCCCATAGTTCCCTCATATCCACCTTTTACCACCTCCACCTATCACCCCATAAACTACCCACCACCAACTATTACCCCATGACCCCCTCAAAAAATAGAATTCTAAGAAATTTGTGTGGTAAATTCTGCAGGGACGAGTCATGGCCAGAACAAGTCGTCATGCCGGTCTGGACATGATGCAGAAGAAACAGGAAGGAGAACAACTCCAATCATAGAAGACGTCTTCTGTGAGTCCAAGGATGCAACTGCACTGTAATCATTTATATGTCTACAAATCCTGTGTACACTGGTAACTACCACTACATGGTCAATGTATTGCGGTAATATACAGTCTGCAGAGCCTGTGTAGTCAGACATCTACCCCTATGTGGTCACTGAGGTAATATACAGTCTGAAGAGCCTGTGTACACTAGTACCTACCACTATATGGAGGTAATATACAGTCTGCAGAGCCTGTAAACACTGGTACCTACCACTGTATGATCACTGTATGGTGGTAATATACATTCTGCAGAGCATGTGTACCACTCGTAACTACCACTACATGGTAACTTTATGGTGGTAATATTGGTAGAAGTGTAATGGTTTAGTTTCAGGCATAGTTTGGCGGTATCTCTCAGCTCTACTGGATGCTGAATAGGTTATCCAATCTCCAGGAAAGCTGGGTGATGCCAAGCCCCTCAATTAGCTTTCTTCCAGAGTTGTTAACAGTTGGGTGTAGGAGGCATGGCCTTTTTGTGAAGGGGATGGAGCTTGATATAAAAAGGACATGGTTAATTCAAATTATGGGGGTGGCACGCTACACGTGCCGCTGCTCTAAATCTCTCTGAAGACTACTTTCAAAAGTTATCAAGTATGCACTAGGAGCCCATACAGTTCCAAAACTGCAGAGGAAAATTGCGCACAGAATGGGGGTAGCTACAGTGCCCAGATGTCAATGAACAGTGTCAGTTACTTACTGCTCACTACCAGCGGGGCCTGTGATAAGATACCATCTCCACCTCTCTCTTAGTGTGCTGCAACAGGACCAACCTTTTGATTGTGTACAGCAGTCAGGCCTAAGTGAATGGGTTAATTTGGGGCTTGCAGATTGGTACGGTTGTTTTATGAGCTGCAAGGGTTAAAGGATGGAGAAGGAATGTTATGATCGGCAGTTTCTACGCATGTGCCTTTTCTGCACTCCTGAGGCTCAGTGACTGCAAGGAGGCAGGCGGTGGAGACGAAAGATCAGGCTAGAAAGCAGACTGCGTGTCCAGAGACAAGCTGCGGGTGCTGGATATACTGTATATTAAAAAGGTTCTTATTTCTGAAGTGTTTAGGCTTGGTTCACATCTAGGGATTTACTTCAAAACAGACACCCACAGCGCCCAACGGACCTTATTAATTACAATGTGTCTGTTGGTTTTCCTTCGTGGTATCCGTTCACGATGGAACATGTGACAAAATGTAATGTATAACCGGGCTCCTAATGAAATGGTCAGAATTAGAAGTATTATACTCCAATCCCATCCATTTAACCCCTTAGGTTAATAACAGCCACTACATTTAGGTGGTTGACAAAGGGAGGGAACTCTCACAGCCAATCATCAGAACCCCAGCAGCACAATACAGTAATATATTGCTATGTATCATAATGGTGAATAAAGTCATTACATATGCATAGTAAGACATTAAAAAAAGGAAAAGATTATTTAAAAAAAAAATTAACATATAAAAAAATACAATAAATAAAATATATAACTGTTGTTATCACAAAGGGAGGGAACTCTCACAGCCAATCATCAGAACCCCAGCAGCACAATACAGTAATATATTGCTATGTATCATAATGGTGAATAAAGTCATTACATATGCATAGTAAGACATTAAAAAAGGGAAAAGATTATTTAAAAAAAATTTAACATATAAAAAAATAAAATAAATAAAATATATAACTGTTGTTATCACAATAAACAACACTTTATTTAGCAAAAAAAAATATATAAAAGGTATACATGATAGGTATCACAGCAGCCGTAACAATCCAATCTATAACATAATCATGTTAATTATTTTATACAATGAACGCCACAAAAAAAAAATTAAGAACTACAGCAGCATTGCATTTTCCACCAGGCCTCACAAAAAAACAGAATAATAAGTAATCAGAATTTCTTATGTACCCCAAAATGGTACCAATAAAACATCAACTTATACCACAAAAAAGTCCTTATACAGCTTTATAAAAAGAAAAATAATCAAGATTATCATGACATAAAAATGTAAGTTTTTAAGTGTTTTTAAGAGACAATCATGATTTAGGGATGTGGGTAGGGATCTGTAAAAATAGGTGTGGCCTGTAAAAAGGGGTTGTGGCTTGTTACATTGAAACAGATTGTATAAAATGTTTTTTTTCAGGCTAAATTCCCTAAAGGGACAGGTTTCAAAATTTGGCAATTTGGGTTTCTTTAAATTTCCGGTTTTGTAAATTTTTAAAACGGGAGTTGAACAAAAAACTGAAGACATGATATATAGACCTCAGGAAAAAGTACAACCATAGTCCCATTATACAGTCCACCCCAGGGCCGCCAACAGAAATTTCAGGGCCCCATACGCTAAAGCCCCGGGCCCCCCCCCCCCCGAAAACCCCCCGCCCCCAGAAACCCATCGCCCCCAGAAAAAAAAAGGCTCTAGGCCCAAAAAATGCCCCCATTTTACCACATAATACAGTGTAAAAAAAGAAAACTGTATTATGTAGTACAATAGCAAGTGAGTCCCTATTCGTCTCACAATAAACACGGGCTAAATAGCTCCATCCAACCCCCCTCCACCCCATACAAACCCCTCCCCCCCAAAAACACTACCCCCTCCCCCACATACAATATCCCTCTCCACCACATAAATACCCCCTCCACCCCATAAAATATCCCCTCCCCCCCACTAAAAATATCCCCTCCATCACATACAATACCCCCCTACCCACATACAAATCCCCCTCCACCCCAACAATATCCCCTCCCCCCACATACAATATCCCCCCACCACAAAAATATCCCCCTCCCCCCCACATACAATATCCCCCTCCACCCACTAAAAAATTCCCCTCCACACCCATAAAATTCCCCCTCCCCCCGCATACAATATCCCCCTCCCCCACATACAAATCCCTCCACCCACATACAATACCCCCTCCACCCACATACAATTACCCCCCCCCACTACAAAATCCCCTCCCCCCACATACAATACCCCCCTCCACCCACATACAAAATCCCCCTCCACCCCAACAATACCCCCCTCCACCCAATACAATATCCCCCTCCCCCCACATTAAAAATCCCCCCCCACCCACATAAAATATCCTCCCACCCACATAAAAAATCCCTCTCCCCCCAATACAAATCCCCTCCACCCACATACAAATCCCCCCCCACCCATACCATCCCCCTCCCCCCACATACAATTCCCCCTCCCCCCATAACAATTTCCCCCTCCACCCGCATACAATACCCCCCTCCAGTTTCCTTGGCACGCACCTCACCCCTTCTAAAATAAACACCAGAAAGAAAAAATTGTCCTCCTAACACAGCTCGGAAAACCCTACAACACCGCCATAAGGGGCCCAATTGAGGTCAACACCAGCTAGGTCACATCACATTACAGTGAAAACAGCACGACCCCAATTTAGAAGCAAAAAAAACCCCCTAAAATCGGGAACTCCCCGGAGACGTCCTATCTGAGGAGGTTTCTTCTTCATGAGCGTTTCTTTTTCCCCTTTTCTTCTGTCCTTCCACATCACCAGATAACTTGTCCCCCACAACTCACCCCGAAAAAAATTTATACCAAATATCTTAAAATCCTAAATTTTCAAGCATCTTTTTACCCATTCCACCTCTTACAATTTCCCCGGGGGTGGGAGAGCGGGTACAAGCCTTAACTTAGGGGCCCTGGGTACCCTGAGTGGTTGGAGGGTGGGGAAAGGATAACCCCCCCGGAGATAATGCTACAGTATGGGCGCCCCCCAAAAAAATTAATTACCAGGTAGGGAGGCAAATGGGAAAGGGCCCCCCGGTAATTAGATAGGCCCTATTTAGGTAGGGGAAACCCCCCCCGGATAAGTTGGTTGGGGAAAACCCCGGAGGTTTGGGGGTACTAGCCCTGATCCCCTTTGTTGAGGCGGTCAGGGCCCCCTTTGAGGTTAGGTGGGGTCGGGCCTCCTTTAGAGGTTAGGTGGGTCAGGGCCCTCCTTTTTAAAGGTTAGGTAGAGCGGGGGCCCCCTTTAGAGGGTTTGGTAGGGTTTAGGGCCCCCCCTTTAGGGTTAGGCGCCCGGGCCCCCCTTTTGTTAAGGCAGGCCAGGGACCCCCCTTTTGAGATAGGGAAGGCCCGGGACCCCCTTTTGAGATAGGCACAGGACCCCCTTTATGTAACAGTGCCAGGGGGCCCCCCCTTTTGGGAAAAGGCATTTCCGGGCCCCCCTTTTGAGTAGGCAGTGCCATGACCCCCTTTAGTGATAGGCAGTCAGTGCCCCCCTTTTTTGATGGGGAGCGCCAGGGATCCCTTTTGTATAGGCAGGCCGGGACCCCCCTTTTTATAGGGGGTCAGGGCCCCCCTTTTGGATAGGCAGTCAGGGCCCCCTTTTTTGATAGGCAGTCACGCCCCCTTTGTGATAGCGCGCCAGGGGGCCCCCTTTAGTGTAGGCAGCAGGCCCCCCCCTTTTGAAAAGCAGTGCCAGGGACCCCTTTTTTTGATGGCAGTAGGCCCCCCCTTAGTGATAGGCAGGCCCGGGACCCTTTTTGATAGGCATCAGGGGCCCCCCTTTTTTGATAGGCAGCGCCAGGGAACCCCCCTTTTTGTAGGGAGCAGGGGCCCCCCTTTTGTGATAGGCAGGCCGGGGCCCCCTTTAGTTAAGGCGTCAGGGCCCCCTTTAGTGTAAGCGGGGCCCGGGACCCCCCTTTTTTGATAGGGAGGCCAGGGGCCCCCCTTTGTGATAGGCAGCAGGCCCCCTTTATGAAACATGCCAGGGACCCCCTTTTGTGTAGGCTGCCGGGGCCCCCTTTGGATTGCAGCAGGACCCCCCTTTAGTGATAAGCAGTGCAAGGGGCCCCTTTAGTGATAGGGACGCCAGGGACCCCTTTTGTATAACAGTGCAGGGACCCCCCTTTAGAGAAGGGAGTCGGGCCCCCTTTAGTGTAGGCAGTCAGGGCCCCCCTTTTGTGATAGGCAGCAAAGACCCCCTTTTTGATAAACAGGCCAGGACCCCCTTTATGATAAGCGTGCCCGGGACCCCCTTTTTGATAGGAGAAGGGCCCCCCTTTTGTGATAGGGCACCCCCGGGGGGGCCCCCTTTTGTGATAGGCAAAACGCCGCGGGCCCCCTTTAGTGATAGGCAGGGCCCGAGACCCCCTTAGTGATAGGGAGTCAGGGCCCCCCTTTTGTGATAGGCCGCCCGGGCCCCCTTTAGTGATAGGCCGCGGGACCCCTTTAGTGATAGGGGAGTCAGGGGGCCCCTTTTGTGAAAGCATCAGGACCCCTTTTTGTGTAGGCAGTGCCAGGGCCCCCTTTAGAATAGGCAGTCAGGGCCCCCTTAGGATAGGGAGTCAGGGCCCCCCTTTTTGTGATAGGCTCACGACCCCCCTTTTGTGATAAGCAGTGCAGGGACCCCCCTTTAGTGATAAGCAGTGCCAGGGGCCCCCTTTAGTGATAGGCATCAGGGCCCCCTTTATGAAGGCACGCCGGGGCCCCCTTTAGTGTAGGGGAGCGCCAGGGCCCCTTTAGTGATGGCGTCAGGGCCCCCCTTAGTGATAGGCAGTAGGGCCCCCTTTAGTGTAGGAGCGCCAGGGGCCCCCCTTTGTGATAGGGAGCGCCGGGACCCCCCTTTGTTAGGCATCAGGGGGCCCCTTAGTATATTAAAAAAAAAAAAAAAAACAATCATTACCGAGCCCCGGTTCCGCCGTCTGAGCTCCCCCGGCTCCGCCGCCCTGCTTTGGGGGCGCGGGGGGGAAATGACACCCCGCCGCCCACGTCCCAGAGGGTCGGCGCCTGGCGGTGAAGGCCTAATGCATTACCTGCCAGGCAGTCAGCGGGGCGCAGCGGGTAATGGCGCTGCCTCCGTGACACCCGGGAGCCCCGGGATCGGGGACATTGCCCCAGCTCCCGGGCCGGTCTTGGGCGCCGGGACCCGGGCCCGGCGGCAGGGGACCGGAAAGCGCGGGGCCGGGCCCCGGGAGCGCGGCACTGCCCGGGGGCCCCCCCCCAACTCGGGGCCCACACGTGGGCAGGGGGAGCTGGTTGGCGGGCCCCGCCGCCCGGGCCCCGCCTTTCCCTGAGGAATAAGGGGGCCCGCTTGCCGCGGGCCCCCTTATTCCACCGGGCCCCAAAAAGGGAGTCCGGTTTTTGTACCCCCTTGTATGGCGGCCCTGGTCCACCCCCACATACTGTAGCATTAACCAGCACAGCACAGGCTTCATTAGCAGCTTATTCTACCTGTGAGTGGAGGTGGTGATGTCTCTGCTATTACATTAAGGAGCGTATGGTACAGAACTTTGGAATAAAATAATCAGTAATCAAACATCTGTGCTTGTATTGTAGATACATAGAAAGATTATAAAGTATATTTTCTAAAATGTGTCATTATTTATTTGTTAAAAGAACACTCTGGGCAAACAGATAAACTGTTATGGCTAATATGGGGCAGGAGGAGGAGTTAACCCTTTGGCCCCTGCACAAATACATAGCACAGAAAATAAAGTTAGAAAGACTTAAGGGTGGGATCATAACTGCATTTGGGGAAAACCCGCTACACAAATGCTACAAAAATGGACGCAGATTGGTACAATTCCAGTGATCCCCAAATATGTAGGGGTGCCGTTTTGTTGAAGTACTTTTAAAAAGATAAAATCATTCTCCATTTTTTAAAATTTTCACTGCAGCACCACTTTCTATGCATGGCGTTGGGGGAGGACCCATTTTTTGTGGGCAATTTTGGCATTAGGAATTTTTTTCTTGCACAGTGTTCACTATATGGGAAAAATTATGTTATATTTTAATGGATTTCAACGTGTAACTTTTATTTTTTTTATTTGTAATGGTTTAAAAAAGGGGATTTTTTTGAACTTTTAATATTTTTATTATTTTATTTTTATTTTTTTTAATTATTTTTAAAACGTATATAGTGTAAAGTAGTCAGTATACAGCTTGTATAACAGTGTAGATTTGATGTGTCCTCAAAATAACACAACATACAACCATCAATGTCTGGTTTTAGCCACTGAGCTAAGTTCAGTTTCAGGGTGTGGGCAATCGTCTCATAGCCTAGGCAATCTTTATGTAGAGCAGCAATTCTTTTATTCAGCTCCTTAGGCTATTTTCACACGGCTTAACTGCGGGACGTAATTACGGCGCGCAATTATGCCGTATGGATGGGGGCGGGAGCGGGGGAGGGAGCGGGGGGTCGGCACCTCGCCGGCCCATAGACTTTCATTACCAGCGGCGCGTATACGCCGCTGGTAATTCACATGTCAATTATCTCCTGGAAAGCTGGATTCGCCAAGCAGGGAGAGGGGAAAACGTAACCCATAGTTCTCTATGAAAAACTGTGAATTACCGTAATAAATGGGCCGTTTTCAGCCCGTAATTGCGCACTTCGGCGGTAATTACGGACCGAAATAAACGGCCATTTTTAAAGGCCGGGGGGGGAAAAACATGGCCTTAGAGAGCTCTTTGCTATAAGGTGCCTTGCTGAAACTCCCAGTAACCAGTATGAGACAGTGTGAGGGCAATAAACCAAAATTTTAAACCCTCACCTGCTCCCCATTCACACCTGAGACCTTGTAACATCTCTAACTATTCACATGACACCATGGGAAGGAAAATGGCAAATTGGTCACAAGTTGTTCATTTCACTTAGAGTTGTGCTTACTTTTGTTGACAATGGTTTAGGCATTGATGGCTGTGTGTTAAGTTATTTTGAGGGCACACTGAAATTGCACTGTTATAGGAGCTTTAAACTGACCACTTTATATAGAATACAATATTTACAAAATGTGAGGGAGTTTTAATTATATATATATATATATATATTTTATATATATATATATATATTATATTTTAATGCACAAGGGTAGACCATGATAGTAATAGGAGCAGTAATATGGCAGCTACGGAAGTCTGCTCTAGGCTTTTGGCTGCCATGACAAAATGTTCGTCACCCAGTGATCCCGCTGCAGGGGTGCGATCGGGGATAGTTATGGCTCAGATCCCTGCTATTAGTGGCAAGTGTCAGCTCTATATAGCAGCCGACACCCTCCACATATGGAGAGGTCCCAGCAAGTAATGTATTAATGCTATACATCTTATCAAATATTGTAGTTGGCTACAAGAGCAGTTACAATTGGCTAATACTTCCTTTCTCCTGTAACTCATTTGTAAGCTTTGCTATATAGGCTGGGTTGGATGAGCAGAGTCACTTCATTATTACTAGAGATACTGTTTTTCAATGACAGTACAACTTGTACTAGTTGTGGCCTAGATAAGGCTGAAAGGTAATAATATGTACATAAAATACACAAATTATATTTTTCATGCAGCATTAGGGTCTCTGGGGAAGGAGTTCTAATAGTTGCTGAACCTGTGATAGTGTATACCAGTGTTCCATAACTCTGGTCCTTAAAGGGATCCTGTCACATAGTTTATGCCCCCCTTGCTGAGGACGGCACAAGCTAGTGTCAGACCTGCTGGTCCCAGCACTGTGTCCCTTATTCTGTAAGATGCTGTAGTTTTTAGGCTTTACCCCTAAATCTTATTCTAGAGGTTAGGGCCCCCCAA
>JAODAL010035376.1:0-43022 GCA_025379985.1 Phyllomedusa bahiana | reverse complement strand
TTTAAGTACAAGGGGATAATCAAAAAAAGGGGTGGATGGGCAAAATTAAAAATAAACCCCTATCTGAAAATGTATACTGATAATAAAAGTGGAGTTTTGCATCTAACAAAGAGACCTGCAGTTACTAGAAAAGATGTGTATCCTATAAGTTCAGGCTGCCCAATATCCAGGAAAATTTCCAATAGAAAACTGTTAATAATAAAACTATTGCAATGTCTACACTAAGTCTTGGTGAACTTTATCCAGTATTCTTTATAGAGCTTGTCTGTGTTCGCCCGCGGGGGCTGCCCCCCCCTGCTGCACAGCGCAAGATGCTCCTTTAAAATTTCTCACCTATATAAAATCTCAAATCTCTAATCTACTAAGTTCTAATGTCACAGCTAAAAAGCATAGTTTTTGTGTGACAAAATAGAACATTTCACTGAGCTGTTTTGACAGGCCGAGCGCAGTCCTTCCTTATGATACACAGAACACACTGAGCTGAACAGGAAACGCTGTTCTATTTTAAAACGGGTCATGTGATTTTTCCAGCCAATCGCAACCATACACATCCCAGTCATGACGTCGCACACACATCTCACCCTGCTCTATTCTGTAATCTGATTTGCTGGCCGCCAAAATTACAGGAAGCGCCGAAAATGGCGCGATCTTAATAGATGATGCACAGATTTTAACCTAAATTATCGCATGATCTAAAAAATCTGATCACCATAAAAACTGTGCCGATTTCAACTTTGTCGATAATAATCGCTCAACACTAGTCTACAAACATCATTGTAGCGGTCACTTCTTCCAGTAGGTGTCATTCTTGTCCCAAAGGTCAACAGCCTTGCTGGACAGGTCACATCATATGTGGTTCCCCCAGGCCGGGTTAAATCATTATTCACATGTCCCTGAAGAGTGGGGGTGAGCCATCCATGTCCTACTTCCTGCCAGGAGATAATGGTATTGTCCTTTTGGCATGTTGTCTTCTGTGATTGTCAAATATATGGCAGTATCCATTGTTCATTCAAGAAACAGGATTTACAACACGTCTTTGAAAGGGGGAGGTTGCAGGTATTATAGCCACTTCGACGTCATCTATTACACCTAATCGTTTGGTTGGACATGGAATGTACATATATATATTATAGTTAGATCTTAATATCCATTTTAAATCCAACAGCGTGTCGCACTACAATCGTATGATTCTACACATTTATGACTGGAAGACGGCAAAACTAGACGTAACTGCTGGAACAGCCAGAACAAATTACAAGTGGTTTACCTGAGCTGAGTTGTTGTAGTGGAACTAGAAAGCGCCAAATCTATGATTCGCAGAAGAACAGGATCATACATTTTGGCGAATTCTACTCTGCTTTAAAGCTATTTAGAACTGGGCTCTATGCGTTTAGATCATATATGTTGCCCTTTCTGTACACTGCAAAACAGGTGGGCGTGGCTTACCGAAATGGACAAAATTTACACCTAAAATTCAGCAAAAGTCTGGCATAGAAAGTAAGCCAAAAAATACTGGTCTAAAAGTTAGACAAGTCTAAAACTGCACCAATTCATCAACCAGCATAAGATAGTCTGATAAATTGAGTCTGACTCCTAGCAATAGTAAATGAGGGCCAGTGTTCAAACCAGTAATCCTCTTATCCTGGCTTCCAGAGGTTAGAAGCACCAATTCTTTCTTAGGTTGGGAGCTCTGCCTGAAGAGTTCACATCATTCTTTAATAACTCCCAGATGGCTCCTTATGAGTCTAATTAACTCAAGGTCTAGAGGAGACTTGAACTACTCTCAATCAGGTCATTTCCCAGGTCCTTAAAGGGGTTGTCTTACTACAAGGATTGCTTTTTATGTTGAAGATCTTGCAAAAACAAGTCACTATGCAATATATGTCCATTAACCATGTCCTACCTATTCCTAGATATTGTGTATGGGCTGTATCAGCTCCTCAGATCGCTATAGTTACAGACCTGATAGAGCTCTCTCGATAGGCTACCAGTGCTGGTCGCTATAGCTACAGATCTGGTGTCCTCAGTAGCTCCAGTAAAGCCAGTTAACACTGAATTGAAAAATGAAACTGAGAAAACAGGACTGAGGTAAGATGAATCGTTGTAGTGAGACAAGCGCTTTAAACCAAAATAAAGCAAAGATCTCCCTGCTGGCACAAACATGCAGCTACTTGTATCCACACTGCCACATATCGGCTTCCCCATATATAGATATATCTATCTATACACTGATCATTGCAAGCAAAACTCATTTTGAACACTATGATAGAGCAGAATTCTGTAATAGTACATATTATGTCAGCTGTTGTATTTCAATGTTAATATGACACATTGTAGTGTGGGAAAAAAGGGCCTGTGGCATTTTACCACTCACTTCATGTATTTCCATTCTGCTACAGGGAAAATGGATAGCCTCCATTTATATCTCATTATAAAAAACACAAAACATACTTCCATGCTTCCTAAAAGAACAAGCGTATTGTTGGCTCACGGCTGATATGAACCCAGCTTATACTTTTCAGCATTCTTCTTTTCCCATTAGTTTTAAGATGTTCCAAGATCTTTGTCATTAATCCCAGCCTTGAAGACTAACACAAATACCCTCACAGGAGTTTGTAGTTTTTGATTAGTTTTATTAAAGCTAACATGTCTAGCGTGTTCTTGTTTGTTATGCCAGCACTCTGCCATTTATCTAGCATTGGTTTATAATGTCCCTGTTCACTCCAGCACGCAGCAATGTAGTAATAGAGATCTAAGGAAGATTAGCTCATTTTATATAAGGGACTACAATTTATTATTTTAGGAAATAAGATACTTGGGAGCAATAATATATAAAATGATTTCCGAATATGTACAAAATATGTCACGTACATCTAAATATCATACAAGTAAATCAACTAAAGATATTGGTAAAGTCAAGAATTGCTTTGTTTTGTGTAACTATGTTTGATTGAAAATAACATAAAATAAATATAAATGTAAGATAAAACAAACATAAGCATACAACATACAAGGCTGCAGATTGATAAAAAAATGCAATATATTGAAAAAGGGTATTCATGTAGCTGATGAAGCTAAGTACTGATTTTAAAGTCTTTAAGATAACTTTTTAGCCTTGCCCAGGTAGACATAGATGTTTCTCGGTTTCCAAAGTTTAATCTGGATCTAAAAAGAAGTAAAGTATAAGCAAGGAGTTATATTGTACTGCACTGGATATTCTGGATCCAACCCGGGTTTAGCTTAATAAATATCAAAAAATGGATAGAACTGCATTGTGCTAATGAGGCCTTACAGACAACCTATTTAAAAAGTATCTGAAATGAATGATTCAAGATATTTGAGCAATTAAATGTTTTTGGCACCATTCAGAGATTAATATTACTGGAAACAAGCAAAGCAAAACAGCATTATTTTTTCTGAAAGGGACAATATATTACCATCAATTTTTTTGTTTTCACATATTGACAGCAATATACAATGATTATATGGATTTTTTTTATTGGGTAGGGTTTTTTTTTTAGATAATTTTTTAAAGTTCCTCTATGTACATTAATCTCTTTGGCTTTCCCTCTGTTTCAACCATGTGAACCTACCTTAAAGGTAAGCAGAAAATTAAAAAAAATATGTTTTACACATGGTTTGTTTTTTTTAAAAACAAATCTGCTGGGGTTTTTTAGCCAAAGCTGGGGAGGGGACTCACAGGAAGGGAAAAATATAAAAAAGGTTTTTATGGGGATTTCCCGGGTTTTCCCGGCCCCTTCATGGAGTGAGGACGGGGCCCGGGAGCTCCGTGGCCCTGGGGACGTCCCCAATCGGGAACCCGGGCCCACGGAAACCTTTCTGACGCCCCCACCTGCCGCGAAAGCACGGGGGCAGGGGGAGGTGTTTGGGAAAAGGCCGGGCAGAACCCGGGAAGGGCTTGGGCGGAAGCGCTGGGGGGGAAACCCGCTAAAAGGGGGAAACCGGAAGCCCCCGCTCCCCCCCTTTGCCTGAAGAAAAAAATCGGGTACCCAGCTTTGCACTTGGCTTCCATGGGGGGCAGCTCTTTTCACCCCTGCGAAAGCCCAGTCCAAAACCCCTGGCAATATAAAAGTGTTTAAAAAACAGCATAGGTCCCCACTCATGGGGATTTACTATTTTGGGGTGTAAGGGAATTTGGCTTCCTCGGCTGGGGAAACCTTTGCAGCAGTTACTCCCCCCCTCCCCCCCCCCCCCACCTCACAAACGTCCAGCACAAAAGAAAACCCCAATACGTGCGGGGACAAGCAGCAGGGGGACCTTAAAGCCCCTAAAATCCACCCCATAGGGGTTTACAACAAAAAGAGACAGTATAGAGTTTTTGAGGGGTGCAGAAAAGTAACAGCAGGGGGGCTTTGCTAAGGACTCGTTGTAAAAAAATCACTTTGGGCCTGCAAAACCCACATTTGGTTGCATTGTTACTTTATAGGGAAAAAAATACCTCTGAAAATGGGGCGTACAAAGGGGCCCAAAGCAGCCGGAAAGGGAAAAAGCCCCAAAAACCCCTGTGTCAGCCCCCCCTCCGATCACCCCCCCAATCAAAAGACGCTCGAGGACTCTCTCCCTTCCCCGAATGTGATGTCGCGCAAACCCCGGCAGGGGCCCCTCCCCTCCCAAAATCGGGGTTTGAAAACCCCCGGACGATCCCACAGCGCTTTCAATTTAGATCCCTCCAGTGCGGACTTAAAATCGATAGTGCCTGGGGCCCGAAAAACCAATTTTATCAGCAGATTTACAAAGGGGGGGGCCTTAATGGCGTCTGTAGCTCAAATTTGGGAAAGCACAAGTTAAGGAGTTACGAAAAATTCATGCAGAAAGGGCCTAGCAAACCATTTTTTCAACTTAAAAATAGATCGACATTGAAAAAAACACGCTCAAAACCCTTTTCCAATTTTCCCCCAGGGGGAATAAACGGCTAAAAAGATAAAATCGACGACCTCGAAATCGTTGGGAAAAAAATAAAAAAAAGAGTTATTGGAACCCTTTTGAATTATTCTCCCCAAAGATTCCCCCGGCTTCTTTGTAACGAGCCCTTTCCCGAAGCCGGGGCCCCAATCGCGGGCCTTGCAAAGTAGAACGGGGCACATAAACTAGGCCCCCCCCTTTTAGCAGGCCCCCGGGCGGGGCCTGGTATGGTATCCCTGCAGCATGAGAGCAACCCGCCAGGCCCTTTTTAAATATCCGGGAAACTTAAACGTAAGGTAAGCGAAACTTCGGGCCTTTATGGGGACTCAACTCGTTTTCTTATTTTCGGGGCCAACAAAATCCTTTATCTTTGAGGATTTCTCTGCGGAAAGGGGTTAAAGAAGCGAAGGCGTTCTCCATTTATCTGTTCCGTCTATTCCAAAAGGCGATCAAATTTGGCTCTTTTTTTATCCACAGTCCTCAAAGTTTTTAAACCCCAACGGTAACAAAAACTATTTTACTCACCCCCGAAAAAGGCCCCAAAAACCCCACTTCCAGGGGATCTGGGAGGACTTTCAAACCTTCACCTCCCTCCCTATTTTCCAAAAAGGGTTTAACCCCGCCCCCCAAAATTTCTCTTTACCCCAAAGGGGGGCTTTTCGGGTCCATTAGGGGAAAGGAAGAAACCCCGTTCTCACTCTGCCCCTCGGCGACCCCAAAGGAACAGGGGAAGAGAAAAAGCATCCAAGATGACCCCATAAACAAAGGTCGGGGGACAATTGGTCCTATTTTAACTTGGTTTCCCGGTAAATTTTGGGGGGTCACGCCCTTTATTAGTCTTAGACGAATTCATTTTTTGGGCCCTTTGGGAGGGGCCCCTTAGGTTTTAAATGTACCCTTTTTCTTGTATGAAGCACGGGAAAATTGCCCCCCGTTTGGGGCTTATGATTTTCGCAAAAATCCTTAATTTTTTTTTCGCCTGGGTGGGGGGGGCCCGGGCCCCCCTTGGGCCCCCCCTTAGCGGGACCCTTTTGCCGGGTTTGGGGAGACTGTCGGGTTTGCTTTTAAAGGGTTGACATTAAAAAACAAGTAACCCGGGTTTTTTTAGTGCCAGCTCCCAAGGCCCCGGGGAGCGGACCCTTTCATTTTTGTGGTAACAAAATTGTTGCCTTGTCCCACCCTGTATGGAAAAAAGAGAAGTCACATTGAAATTTTCAGGGGGAGGGAACAGGGGGTTGGGTTTTCCCTTTCCCCAACGTGTGGGGTTTGGCCTGTCCCCGAGGTTTTAAGTTTCTTTCTACAGCTTTACAACCGGGTTGTTTTTTTTTTATGCTGCCCTTTTTTCTGAATCCCTTTTTTTAAGGGTTTCCCCTTTAGCAAAACCTTAGCCCATGAAGTTTGTAACTTGGAAGTTTAAGGGTCTCCGATCCCCCCAAAAAGCGACAAAGGGTCTTACGCCATCTTAAAACGCTTAAAAAGGGGGACATCGCTCTCCCTGCGGGGGACTCACTGCCTAAAAGGGGAACTTTGAACGGAGGAAGGGGTTTTATGGATCGGTGGGTTCTATGGGTCTCCTGCGGTTGTTAAAAAGCGGGGGTTCTGATTTTGGTGGGGAATAGTTTTTAGGGGGGAAAACGTAGTTAGCCATGAATATGAAAAACAAGGAAAAGGTGTAAATTTTACCATCCAAACGCCAGAAGACCTTTTGTTTTACATAATGTTTATGGACCCAACTCTGGAAGCCAACGATTTCTTTAAACCCAAATTTGAAACACAAATTCTGGGGGGATTGGGTGGAACTCAAAGTTATAGGAGGGGGACTTTTAATTTCTGTCCCTGCACTGCCTAGAAAAATAGCCCGGGGCCCTCCCCTCCCCAAAACCCCCAAACAGAGACGCAAATCGTGTCTTTTGCTAACTCGTAAAAAGAATGTAAACATCTTGAGTGTGGCGAATACATTTAAAAAAGAGGGAAGGGGGTTTTCCCCCTACTCGCAACCCCCCTTAAATCATGGTCAAGAATCGCTATATCTTTGTCCCCCAACGCTTTTAATTTTAAGGGTAGCAGAGATAGACATCGGGGGCCTCGGCCCTATTGATCACCCCCTCTGTGACTTGAACCCCCTTGGGGTCGCCCCCCCGGGGTTCCGACTACTTTTGGGGTTTTTTCCCCCTTCTTGACCAAAGGGCGAGGAATTTAAAGTGGCCCTTCAAAAATTTTGGGGGCAGGAAAACCACTCTTTCAAAGAAACCACTACGATAAAAACCCCAACTAATTGGGGGCCGCAAAGGGGGGTCCTAAGTTGGGGGTTAATCGAATATGCCTCTAGAAAAAATTTAAAAAACAACTTACAAAAAAAATTGCGAAAATTTAAACGAAAAAATTTCAAGAACTTACAAGCTTTTTTTTGCCAGCCTCCCCGAAGCCAAACCCAAATTTGGGAAAAAAGCAAAAAACAAAAACCCATGAAATCTGGTGTGAAAAGAGAGAACTTTCATTCAGGCTAAAATGGAAAACTAAATTGTTTCCCATTTTGGGGGTAAACCCCGGGCCTTTCCCCCTGGCAAACTTAAACAAAGGGCCGTCTCCCCCCGTCTCCCCTCCCCACTTGAGAAAACCTTGGGGGGGGTTCCCAAGTCTAAAGGAATAGAAGTTACTGGGGAAATTTTGAAGGTTTTTTTTCGGAAAAATTTTACCGGGTGAAAATTTTCGATGACCCGGCCCCCCATGTTTTGGGTTTGCAAAAAATTCCCGGGTCCCCCCCATTTACAAGAGAAGGGCAGATCTTCTGGGGCCCCGTCCCCCCTCCGCGGGAAGGGGAAAACCGCAAATTTCAAAATTAAAAAAAGGAAAAAACCCCAGGCCCCGAAAGCTTCACTGGGGGAAATTTTTTAAAGTTTGAAACCACAAATCTCCCCAAACCCTTTAAAAAATTTTTTCAATTTTGTTACCTATGGGGGGCCCCTTTTCCCCCCCCTCAACAAATACCGCCCAAAAATTTAAAAATTTTTCCAAAACCGGGTAAGGGGCCCGGCCCAGGGCCTTTCCCCCTATCGGCCCATCTCTCTGATTAAATTTTGGGCCTAAAACGCTTTTTAAAAATCATGGCTGATCGGCTTTCCCCTTCCCTTTCCCCAAAATTTAAATTTGGGAACCCCAAGTTGGGGGTTTTCCGGCAGATCGGCATTAAACCAAAATTAAAAAAGGCTTACTTTTCCTCGATGAAGTAAGAAAAACCCTAGCAAACCCCGTTAAACTTTGGCCTTTTTTACAGTAGACACTGAAAAGGCCTTGATTGCGTCGACTGGGGGGGCTGGGCCCGGTCCTTGATTAAAAATTTGGGGTTACTGGCCCAATCGGCCCCTTTTTTAAATTTCTCTACAGCAAACCGGGGGGCTAGAATCTGTCTCCCCGGCTTTCTCTCTAGAAACCCTTTGCCCTTTCCCAAAGGTACAAAAAGGGAAGGGGGGTCCCCTTTCCCCATATCTCTTTTAAAACCGGCCATAGACCCGGGTTGCAAGATTATCATTGCCTCCCGAGGGCTTTTAAGGTAAAGCGGTAAAGGGAACATGACAGAGAGCAACCCTTTTTTTTTCAGATGATGTGTTATTTTTTTCCTCAAAAATCCAGAGAGAGATCTCCCGAAGTTTTTCCCTCTCCTACGCATCTTCCGTACCCACTCGGGGTTTTTAAAAAAAAAGAATTTGAAGTCAGAAATTCCCCAAACTGTCCCCCCAAGGGGGCCGCCAATGCGTTGGACCCCTTGATCACCCCCCCAAACCTAGCTAGACCCCAATTTGATTTCCCGGTCAAAATAATTTGGGAAGTCCCCCCAAATATTATTTAATTTTAAAATTTTCCCCCCCTAATTTCGAAAATTTTTTAGGAGAAATTGGAGGAAAGGTCTAAATTTTCCCCTCTCATATTAGCCAAAATGCCATCTAATTTCCCAAGATGAGCTTCCAAAATCTTTTTAAACCCCCCCAGACTATCCCATTGTCTTGAAAACAAATTCCGATACAAAAAAGCTGGGAGGGCGGGGGTTTTTAAAAATTTAAAACTGGGCTAATAAAAAAACCCAGGTTTGCTTTTACGAAGGGGTTTTAGCCCCAAAACTTTTTGGAAGGCATAAAACCCCCAGGGCATTAGAAAATATAAAATTTAGCCGCAATCTTAGGCATTTTCTTGGGGTTGGATAAAGGAAACTCTTTAAATTTCTCCAATACAGAAATTTGGGGAAACACTACTTGCCCCCTCCCGGGCCTTTCCGCCTCCTTCACACCAAATTTAAATCACATCCCCCCCCTGACATTAGATCTTGTACCCCAAAGCCGGAAAAACCAATTGGTAATGGAAGATTTGTCACAAAATTATTTAAAAATTTCCCGGCCCTTCTTTAGGGAAACAAATGCCCCTAAATAGGTCCTTCCGGAATTCCCCCAGGGGAACAGAAACAAACCATCTCATAGAATGGAAGAACTAGGTACAGCGGTAAAGGGCACCTCCCACAACAAGAAGGGGCCCCCAAAATATTCTTCCTGCCTTAGCTGCAGCAGTCTCATCATATCCTAACCTTTTCCCTTTCCCTTTCCTATAGCCAGGTAAATTTGCTTTTTGGATATAGGGGCATTAAACTAAAGAAAATTCCCCCTCAACCCTTTTTTACGAACTCCATTGGGGCCGTCCTCAAGCCCGGGATTACACAAACTATATTAAAGCCAAACTGAGAAACTCAACTGTCCCCTCTGAGCCATCCATGATGGTTTTCTAGGGGGGGGAAGTGGAAACCCACCCAAATTGAAAATCCCCCAAACTGCCCCTTGGGGAAAGGGTGGAATAAGATATGTAAATCAATTTTTTAGCGAGAAAAAGGGGGGAAAATTTTTTTCGCATTAAACCCTCACGCAAAATTTTCGGGTTTTAATTCCCCCCCCATCCCCAAGCCCTGATCGAAAAACTGCTTGCCCCAAGTTTGCCAACCGAAAAAAAGAAAATTTAATTCCGGCTTGTGGCTGTGCCCCGGGCTCTCAAACGTTTTTGGGGGGAAACGCTTTCTACCCAAAAAAAACAACCCGGGAAAAACGGGCCCCTACCCCCCAAAATTTTACCTTCCCGATTTCCAGGGGCCCCCACAAATTTCCGTAGGGTCTTCACATTATCCTCTTAAAGGGGCCAAACGATGTTTGCCCTTTAAAAGATGGCTTTAAAATACTACAACCCCCCTATGGGTGAGGTCTGGACCCTGGTGAAGTCTTATCTCAAAAATTTTAAAAAAACAGATTTTGAAAGGGGAAAAAAAAAACATTAACGGGAAAGGGGGCTTTTTAAAATTTTGGGGGAAAACCCCTTTTTGAAGCCTTTCCCCCAAAGAAGTGAACTTCCCCAACAAATATAACCGTTCCGCCTTTCAAAATGGTTTCTTGGGGGGGGGAAAAAGACCAATACTTTGGGGAGAAATTTAAAAATGAAAACAGCGGGGTAAAAGGTTTAAAACTGGGGGAAGGAATGAAGTCAGGGGGACTGGGAGGATCATTTCACTTTTCACCCGTGGGGCGAAACCCCAAAAACAGTTTTAAAGGGAGCGTAGGGAAGACCTTTTTTTTTTATTTCCAAAAACTTAAAATGGGTTGAATCCCAAAGGGGTTTTTTTTTAGCGCACGGTTAGAAGGTTTGGGTGTTAACTGTTTCATTTCTTGGTTTTTAAGTTCAAAAAAAAAAAAAAAAAATTTTGTGGAGGTTTTTCTCTTTTTCATCACCCTTTTAATTTCCAATATTGTATATTAGGAGGACCAGGGGGTAGGCGGATATTATGTTCTCGGATACTTTCCGGGAACGTTTATAAGCCGCATGTCACTACTGTCGTAAACTGAGACTCTTTGGACTTTGCTCGTGACATGTGGGCTATGTGAAGTTCATGCATAATGCCTATAACTGCGACCGCATTGTTTCAATGCATCATTAAAATGTAGGATGTGGAAATTTGACTGTATAGACTCCTCCAAAATTGTGTACTTATGTTCATCTGTATGGTGTTTTAACTGTGCTGGGAACCTCAATAAATATATTTGGAAAAAAAAAAAAAAGAAAGGATTTATAAATCTCCTTTTTGCAGGATTTTCTCTAGACTTTATAAAATAAACCGTGACAGTCCAAAAAGAAGCTACCCATAGTTCCCTTTTACACCTATATTTTTTATAACTTTTTTTGGACAGAATAAAAGCTTCACAAACTGCATGCTCCCTCCCATAGTTCTATGGGTAAAAAAATCCACAAATTGCCTAAAAAAAAATCTCCATCTAAATCTATTGACTTCTAGAAACATATGGCCACTGCAGATTTTGCCAAAAAATGCTTGAAAGTAAGTTTTAGGAGTATTTTTGTGTGCGTTTTTGTAAAAAAAATACAAACATATGACACCACTTTTGCAAGTACATATGTTTTTAAGTTGTTTTGTTTTTGTTTTTTTTAACAAAAACTATAGCTTATTAGTGATAGGAAAACATGCATAAAAACTGCATGAAAAAATGCATGTGCAACGGTCCCTCAAGTTACAATAGCCTCAGGTTATAATATTTTCAACATACAATGATCTTTCCTGGAACATTGTATACTGAATATGGTTTTAAGGCTATGGCTACACAGCACAGGATTTTGGTGATAATGTGTGCTTTGTAGCCCTCAATAGAAAATCCGTGTTGTAGTCTACACAGCACTGATTTTTTACTGAGGGTTTTCCTAATCCGAAAACCAACCAGCGGAATATAGAACATGTCAGATTCCCGACGTATGGTTTTAACATTCAGTGGTTATTCTGGAACCAATTGCTATTACTATGTTGAAGGACCACTGTAGTCTTAAGCTTTTTTTAGCCAAAAAAAACTCTTTATAAAATATAAGCACAAATACAAAATTGCAGCTCCAGTATTCATATTCTAGAGAACAAATTCATTAAAGGGGTTGTATCATTTCATTAAATGGTCTTCAGAATAAGGGGACAGTGAAAACAAGCAACTTTGCAATTGGATGTCATTAGCAAAGCTGTCTAGTTTTCACAGTATGCCTTATCTTCTGTTTCTGTAAACACAGTTCCCCAGTGCAGGTCGGATTCCTCCTCCTTTTATTTCTTTGGCTGCCGGCTCTACTAATTTACATTCTGTCTGGCCCCCGGTCGTATTCATGGGAGGGAGAATTGCTGCCTCTCTCACTCAAAGTAAGGGACTTGCACAATTTCACTATGCACAGCCAGCAGAAACACAGAGGCACTGCACCTGCTTCTACAATCAGAAAACAGCACAATTGTGCGTCAGTGCCTAATGCAAACATAGACGGAGCATTAGACTGCCTCTCTCACTCAAAGTAAGGGACCAACAGCAATTTCACTCTGCACAGCCAGAACACAATAATACTGCAGGGTTTCTACAATCAGAAAACAGCAGAATTGTGCCTCGATGCCTAAATGCTCCTGCGTGTAAACATAGCAGTGAGATCTGTGCTGCTCTGGAGAAGTTCATAGAAGACTGGATTCAATTGTAACAAACCTCCAGCTGTGAGAGGAGAGAGTTTGTAGAAGATTGTCTAGACTGCAAGCCTGTGGTATGTAAACATATTTACAAAATAAGACTGCATTGGGAGAACGACACTGTGACATGTGGACTCGGGGGCGGGGGGGCCTCGGGAGCGAGCATGAACTGTGAAGGGGGGGATGATGTCATCAGTTAAGAAACACCCAGTTGGGAAGGGAAGAAACGCCCCTGAATTTGTAGAGCTGAGAAGCTGAGAGCACAATGAAAAACACTAACAGAAGAAGCGATACATCCCCTTTAACATAAAAAGAAACACTATCCAAGTTTTATCTATACAATACAGATCTTCAAAGTGTTTTCCATTGGTGACACAGCAGATATCTCGGTGGCAGTCCTGTTCTGTCCAGACGTAAGCCTGCATATCCCCAGATATAGAATTCCCATATTTCAGTTATAGGTTGTCTTAGGTGATTTAGATTTTGTAACTAGAGGGGCAGATACACTGAGTTCTTGATGCAGATACACTGAGTTATTGATACAGATCTACACAGAGGAGTTAAATGGTGTCAGATTTAGCAATTGTAGAGGACGGCCTAACATTGGCACAGGCCATCCAAGGTTCTGATAGAGTTTTATTCAGGTATAAGTGAACAGTAAAATAGCAATATGGAGGTGTTCACAGACTACATTTGACAAATCTTCCACTGTGATTAAAGGTAGCCTCATCGCTGAACACCAGCATGTCAGCCTGTTCATTCACCTACAATCAGCCATACAAGTCAGTGCAAAAGGCACAGCATTTTGTTTTGCCATCTGCTTTCAGTTCCTGAAAAAATTTAATCTTTATGGTTCCAACGGGGATTTTGTTAATATCCCAAAACCGTAGCTTCTGGCACTCGTAGTTCCTGTTCACTGTTTCTTCTAAAGTTTTTAGGCAGCCCAGACTTTTCCCATGAAATAAACCCCAGTGCTTTCAAATTGCTTCACCCAACATAAAATGGGGGTTTCTTTGCAACACTTTACCCCAAAATTTTTTTGGAAAGTTTGATGTATGGTCAGTATAGACCCTGTTCTTGCAAATTCAAACTTGCTTCAATGTCGCCATCTTAAAGAGTACCTATCACCTTCAGACAAACCTCATGAAGTAACAGGAGACTAAAATACAAACACTTTCTCAAATAAGCTTCATTAGGAAACCAAAGCATTTCACCCGTATTTCGTTTTTAAAAAAAACAAAGGCCTTTAAGACGCTTGAAGTGGGGCCCAAATCGGCACAGGACAGCTTGATGGAAAGCTGTGATGACAGTTGTGGGTCCCGGGGTGGGAGAGCCCCCATTCAGGGGGGAGCCTGTAAGGCTACAACATGTGCACACCAGCAGCGGGGTTTATACATGTCTGTGTTATGGAGGGGAAGGCTTATGGGGTTGTCCAAGAAGGCCCTTTCCTACCTCCCCGCTGCGGGGTGGCCCCCCGGGTCCCGAAAATTGGGGTTCCTTCCCGCTGGAAATTTTAAAAAACCCCCCTCTAGACGGCATCGGTGCGTCACCGCGCCCCCGGTCGTGCGCGCCCCCGGCCGATGCTCATTCTTATCAGCCCCGGAAGCGGGAGGATCCTGCGGGCTAGTAGGAATATGGGGAGTGTTCGGCCAGACCCCAGAGACCGTGCTGCCCGCCACGATGTGTGTCCCATGTTTTCCCCTTTGTCTCCCTGTACCTCCGCTCACCACCTCTTTTTCCTCGTAGGTTTTGGTATGGGGTAGGGCTGAAAGCAGGGGTTTTTGTTAGAGGTTACAGCTAGGGTTTGAGTAGGGTTAGGGGTTTGGGTTTAAGCTAGAGCTAGGGGTTTGGGGTTTGAGGGAGGGATAGGGTTAGGGTTAGAGAGGGTTACGGTTAGAGGTAGGGTTAGGGTTAGGGTTAGAGCTAGGGTTAGGGTTTGAGGTAGGGTTTGGGTTATAGCTAGGGTTAGGGTTATAGATAGGGTTAGAGCTAGGGCTAGGGTTAGAGGTAGGGTTAGGGTTAGAGGTAGGGTTAGGGTTAGAGGGGGGGGTTTGTAGGGTTAGGGGGTAGGGTTGGGGTTGGGGTTTTAAGGTAGGGTTAGGGTTAGAGGTAGGGTTAGGGTTGGGGTTAGAGGTAGGGTTAGAGGTTAGGGTTAGGGTTGGGGGTTTAAATTTTAGGGTTGGGGTTTAGAGGTGGGGGTTGGGGGTTTAAAAGGGTGGGGGTTAGGGTTAGAGGTAGGGTTTTAGATAGGGTTTTTAGATGGGGTTAGGGTTAGAGCTGGGGTTAGGGTTAGAGTAAGGGTTAGGGGTTAGAGCGGGGGTTTGGGTTAAAAGCTGGGGGTTTAAAGGGGTTAGAGCTGGGGTTGGGGTTTTGAGAGGGTTAGGGGTTAAAAGTTTGGGGTTTTAAAGAGGTGGGGGTTTAGGGTTACAGCTAGGGGTTGGGGTTAGGGAGGTTTAAAAATGGGGTTTAAAAGGTAGGGTTGGGTTTGGGGGTTTTACAGCTAGGGTTGGGGGTTAGAGGGGGTTTTTGGGGTTATAGCTGGGGGTTGGGGTTAAAAAGCTGGGGTTTTAGTGGTAGGTTTGGGGGTTAGGGGTGGGGTTTGGGGGTTAGGGGTTAAGGGTTTTAAGGGTTAGAGGTAGGGTTAAGGGGCTGGGGTTTTGGGGTTAGAGCGGGGTTTAAGGGTTAGCGGTAGGGTTAGGGTTTTTGGGGCTGGGGTTATTTTTTAAGACCCTAGGGTTGGGAGTTTTAGCTAGAGTTAGGGTTTTTAGTTTAGGGTTGGGGTTTTATGGGTTAGAGATAGGGTTGGGGTTAGAGGGGGGTTTTGGGGTTAAGCTGGGTTAAAAGTTAGAGTTTAGGGTTAGGACTGGGTTTTTGGGGTTAGAGCTGGGGTTAAAGGTTTAGAGCTAGGGTTGGGTTAGAGCTAGGGTTAGGGTTAGACCCTGGGGTTTTAGAGCTAGGGAAAGGGGTTAGAGGGGGGTTTTAGGGTTAGGCTAGGGTTAGGGTTTTGAGCTAGGGTTGGGGGTTAGGGTTAGAGATAGGGTTGATTTTAGGGTTAGAAAAAAATGGGTTGGGAGGTAGGGTTAGGGTTAGGGTTACAGCTAGGGTTAGGGAAAAGAGAAAGGGTTTGGGTTATAGTAGGGTTAGGGTTATAGCTGGGGTTAGGGGGGTGGGTTTTTTAGGGTTAGAGGGGGGGTTAGGGTTAGAGGTAGGGTTAGGGTTTGAGCTATGGTTAGGGTTTGAGCTAGGGTTAGGGTTAGAGCGAGGGTTAGAGCTAGGGTTAGGGTAGAGCTGGGGTTGGGGGTTAGAGTAGGGTTAGGGTTAAAAGCTAGGGTTAGAGTTTTGGGTTAGGGTTAGAGCTGGGGTTTGGGGGTTTAAAGAGCTAGGGTTGGGGTTTAAAAGCAAAGGGTTAGGGTTGGGAGGAAGGGTTAGGGGGTTAGGGGTTAGGGTTGGGGTTTGGGGTGGGGTTAAAGGGTTAGAGGTGGGGTTTAGGGTTAGGGGGTTGGGGATGGGGGGGTTTTGTAGAGTTGGTTTAAGGGGTTTTGGGGTTAGGGTTAGGGGTGGGGGGGGTGGGGTGGGGTTGGGGTTAAAGGTAGGGTTTGGGTTTGTGGTAGGGTTAGGGGGTAGGGTTAGGGTTAGGGGTTAGTGTGAGGGTGAGGGTTAGGGTATGGGTTAGGGGGTAGGGTAGGTTGGGGGTTAGAGGTGGGGTTGGGGTTTTAAAGGGTTAGAGGTGGGGGTTGGGGTTTTTAGAGGGGGGGGTTTTTAAAAGGGTTAGGGGTTGGGGTTAAAGGGTTAAAGGGTAGGTTAAAGGTGGGTTTAGAGGTGGGGTTAGGGTTAGGGGTTGGGTTTGGGGTTTAGGGGTTAGGGTTATAGATGGGGTTATGGGAAAAGGGTTGGGGGTTTTAGAGCTAGGTTAGGGTTAAGCTGGGGTTTGGGGGTTAGAGCTAGGGTTAGGGTTATAGTAGGGTTAGGGTTAAGCTGGGGTTTAGGGTTTAGAGCCGGGGGTTGGGGTTAACCCAGGGTTGGGGTTAGAGCTAGGGTTGGGGGTTAGAGTTGGGTTAGGGAAAATTAGGGTTAAAAGGTGGGGTTTAGGGTTACAGCTGGGGTTGGGTTAGAGTGGGGTTTTGGGTTAGAGATGGGGTTAAAGGGGGTTGGGGTTTGGGGTTTTACAGTTTGGGTTTAGGGTTAGGGGTTCGGTTTTGGGTTTTTGCTAGGGTTAGGGTTATAGCTGGGGTTGGGGTGGTGGGTTTTTAGGGGTTAGAGGTGGGGTTGGGGTTTTTAGACGGGGGTTATTTTAAAAGATTTGGGGGTTTTAGGATTAAGGTGGGGTTTTAAGAGAAGGGGTTGAGGTGGGGTTAGGGTTAGGGTTACAGCTGGGGTTAGGGTTAAAAGGTGGGGTTTTTGGGTTTTTGCTGGGGTTTTAGGGTTTATAGCTGGGGTTAAAGTGTAGGTTTGGGGGGTTAGGTGGGGTTTTAAGGGTTAGAGGTAGGGTTTTTGGGAAAATTAGAGGTGGGGTTTTTAGAGCTGGGGTTTAGGGTTTAGAGCTGGGGTTAGGTTAAAAGGTAGGGTTGGGGTTTGGGCCCGGGTTAGTGTTAGGCTGGGGTTAGAGTTATACTAGAGTTGGGGGTTTTTTGTTTTAGGGTTAGGTTAGGGGTTAGAGATAGGGTTGGGGTTTTAGGGGAAAAGGGGGGGGTTTTGGAGCTGGGGTTAAATTTCGGAAAGGCTGGGTTGAGCGGGTTTTTGGGGAAAAGAGCTAGGGTTGGGTTAGAGCTAGGGTTAGGGGTTAGACCCAGGGTAAGGGTTAGAGCTAGGTTTAGGGGCAAATTGGTGGGGGTTAGAGCTGAGGGTTAGGGTGAGAGTTTAGGGTTGGGGTTGAATAGGGTTGGGGGTTAGGGTTAGAGAAGGGGTTTTAGAGGTGGGGTTTTAGAGATGGGGTTAAGGTAGGGTTAGGGTTAGGGTTACAGCTGGGTTTTTGGGTTGGGAGGTAGGGTTGTGGAAAGGGTTTGGTTTAGAGGTTTGGGTTTAGGGTTAGAGGTAGGGTTAGGGTTAGGGGGTTTGTTTTTTTTTTTTTTTTTTTTTTAAGGGTTAGAGCTGGGGTTGTGGTTTAGAGCTGGGGTTAGGGTTAGGGGTGGGTTGGGGGTTAGAGGTGGGGTTGGGGGTTGGGAGCTAGGGTTGATTTATAGTTTGATTTAAGGGTTTTACCCTGGGGTTTAGGGTTATGGGTTAGAGATAGGGTTAGGGTTAGAGGTAGGGTTAGGGTTAGAGCTAGGGTTAAGGTTAGAGCTAGGGTTAGAGCTAGGGTTAGGGTTAGAGCTAGGTTTTGGGTTAGGGGCTAGGGTTGGGGGTTTAGAGCTATGGTTGGGGTTTTTGAGCTGGGGTTTTAGGGGTTAACTAGGGTTAGAGCTAGGGTTAGGGTTAGAGCTAGGGTTAGGGTTAGAACTAGGGTTAGGGTTAGAGCAGGGTTAGGCGGGTTTTGGGGGTTTTTGGGGTAGGGTTGGGGTTAGAGGTGGGTTTGGGTTAGGGGTAGGGTTAGGGTTAGAGGTAGGGGTTTGGGGGGTTTTAGGGGGAAAAAGGGTTGGGGTTTTAGAGGTAGGGTTAGGGTTAGAGGTGGGGTTTAGGGTTAGAGGAAAGGGGTTAGTGTTAGGGTTTGGGTTAGGGTTAGAGGTGGGGTTAGGGTTAGGGGTTTAGGGTTGGGGTTAGGGGGTTAGGGTTGGGGTTTTAAAGGGGTTAGGGTTGGGTTAGGGAAAGGGTTAGGTTTAGGGGTATTGGGTTAAAGAGGTAGGGTTAGGGTTATAGCTGGGGAAAAGGAGGGTTAGGGTTAGGGGTGGGGTTTTAGGGTTAAGGTAGGGTTAGGGGTTTAGAGGTAGGGTTGGGGTTTTTTGGGGTTAAAGGTGGGGGTTTGGGGTTTTGGGTGGGGGTTAAGGGTTGAGGGGGGGGTTTAAAGGGTTTTACCCGGGGGGGTTAGAGGTAGGGTTAGGGGTATTTTTAAAGGGTTGAGGTAGGGTTGGGGTTTTAAGGGGTAGGGTTTAGATAGGGTTAAGTTAGGGTTAGGGTTAAAAGCTGGGGGTTTTAGGGTTAGAGCTAGGGTTAGGGTTAGAGCAAGGGTTAGGGTTAGAGCTAGGGTTTGGGGTTTAAGCCGGGTTGGGTTAGACCCCAGGGTTAGGGTTAGAGCCGGGGTTTTTAGGGTTAGACAGGGTTGGGGTTTAAAGTCTAGGGTTAGGGTTAGAGGGTAGGGTTAGAGAAAGGGTTAGGGTTACGCTGGGGTTAGGGTTAAAAGTAGGGTTAGGGTTTAGAGATGGGGTTTTAAAAGGGTAGGGGTTGGGGTTTACAGCAAAGGGTTAGGGGTTAAAGGGGTTTGGTTTTTTGGGTTTTAGCTGGGGGTTAGGGTTATCAAGGGTTGGGTGGTGGGTTTTGGGGGTTAAAGGGTAGGGTTGGGGTTAAAAAGGAGGGTTAGGGTTAGGGGTAGGGTTAGGGTTAGAAGTAGGGTTAGAGCTGGGGTTTTTTAGGGTTAGAGCTAAGGTTGGGGTTAGGGTAGGGTTAGGGTTAGAGCTGGGGTTAAGGGTTAGAACTAGGGTTAAAGTTTAGCTAAGTTGGGGGAAATAGCTGGGGTTGGGGTTTAGGGGTTTAGGAGATAGGGTTAGGGTTAGAGGTAGGGTTAGGGTTTTGGACCCAAAGGGTTTTAAAAGGGTAAAGTTTGGGGTTTTTAGAGCTAGGGGTTAGGGGTTTAGAAGCTAGGGTTAGGTTAGACTGGGGTTAAAAGCGGGGTTTTAGGGTTGGGAGCTGGGGTTAGGGTTTTGGGAGTGGGAAAAAGGGTTAGAGCTAGGGTTGGGCAAAGAGAAAGGGTTTGGGGGCTAAGCGGGGTTTAGGGTTTGGCTAGGGTTAGGGTAGGGTTTAGAGCAAAGGGTTGGGGCTAGGGGTTAGGCTTAGAGCTGGGGGTTGGGTTTTTAAAAGGTGGGGGTTGGGGTTTTGAGGTAGGGTTAAAGAGGTGGGGGGTTAGGGTTAGAGGTAGGTTAAGGGTTAGAGGTAGGGTTTAAAGGGGTTAGGGGTAGGGTTTGGGGTTGGGAGGAAGGGATTGGGTTAAAGGTGGGGTTAGAGGTGGGGTTTGGGTTTTGGAAAAGGTTAAGAGATAGGGTTAGGGTTAGAGGGGGGGTTTTAGGGGGTTGGTTAGGGGGCGGTTATATAAATCTAAGCAACATTTATTACACTAGTAGGGTTTTATGTATGGGAAAATTATACAACAAAACTCCAAAAAATCCGGGGCCCATGCAACCAATCTAAAGCCCAAATTAGAACCCAGCCAGATCCCAAAAGGGGAACCAATAGAACCCTTACGATAATCAAAACCCACTTTGTATTTACAGCAAGCAGAGATTTTTCGGAACTAAAAGGGGAAAAAACCCCCAGTTTCCCAATTTAAACATCTCTGCTTGCTGTAAGTGTTTTGGGGTGAAATATCAAGGGCTGACATAATAGCTTTTTTCCCCTGCATTGAAAATTTTGAGTGAAAAATAAAAAATAAGATGGTAAACCCCTATTCGGTTTTGACTTAGTTTTTTTTACGGGCCAAAACCCCTCAGTGAAAAGGAAAGCAAGATCTTGACTGTCTGAAAGCAAGTATTTTTTACTCCCCCCTTTTTTTTATTTTGGTGTTCACCCAAATTGTACGAAACGGGGCAGAGACTTTACGAACTACAAGGGAAAACAAATGTAGCTTCAAGTAAACATCTATCCTTATGAAAGTGTTTTTTGGGTTTTGTAAATATCAAAGGCTGCAAAATTTGCTTCTTGCCTGTCAGGGGAAAAAAATTGAGTAAAAAATACAAATGAAAAAGTCAACCCTATTTGGTCTGACAAAGTTTTTTAACCCCAAAACTCAGTGACAGAAAAGCGGAGATTTGATTTGGGAGTTGACTTTTTGTCCGTTTTATTTTGGAGTAAAGATCTCTGCCTTTGTCATTTAAAAATGTGGGTAAAACACCACTAGAAGAAAAAAAAAACCCATCTTGCTTTCAATTTAATTTGTGTGTAAAACACTAAGAAAAAAAAAAGGTGCTTGCTGTCAGGAACGTTGGGGGGAAGATTGACATTTTTTCTTGGGTGAAAAAGCAGCTTTTTTTGTCGGTGACAATTTGGGTGATAAATCCAAGTAAAAAATTTTCAACCTGTCACCCAACTTTTTTACTGACACAAGCCCCCCCTTTTTTGTCTTTTATTTTTTTGGGACGGGGGAAAATTAGCAGGAAAAAGCGATGACCCTGCACAGAGTTATTTACAAGTGGTGAAGGAACGAAAAAGGAAGCCCAAGGGGCGTTGCTAGGGTCCTAAAACTCCGGGACGGGGCCCTTTGTGAAATTTTTTGCTCGTAGGCGGGTTTTTCCAGGTTTTTTTCACGCCAAAAAAACGTAACTGCGGAGTGTTTTTTACAGGAAAAACCTTCTGCTCCTTCACAATTTTCAGCATATTCCACATAAGTGCCCCAATTCTATATACCCCTCAGCAGTCACTGCACAATAAAAATCACCAAACAAATTTACTTTTTCAAAACCCCCTCCCCCCCGAGACGTTATACCCCTAAATAACAGTCACCAAAACTACACCAAAAATGGAGAAAACCCAAACGGACAAATGATTTTTTCCCAAAAAACCCCAAAACAAAACCAAGTCCCCAAACTATTACAAAAAGGGACCAAATAAACCTCCAAAACCCCTGACCAAACCCGCCCCAAAAAGTGACTATCGCGTACACAGCTCTAATTACATATACCACCGCCATACGTGACCAATATTTTTGGGAACCATATTGAATGTAAACGCTCTGCAGAAATATAAGGGGATTCCCTCAGTTACTTAGTGATCCCCGGGAGACACATTTCGACACGTCGCTCACTTTCCCTTTTTTCTCCATCCGGTTCACACCTTTATGCTTTATTGTCCCGGCCAAACTCTCCCCCGCGGATTGGACCAAAAATCTTAGAATCCTCACATTTCCCCGCAATCCTTAATTAAAAGGTATATAAGCCCCCCAGTTAGGTAGGGGGTATAGGTCCCCTCAAATTGGCATATTAAATATGGTCACCGTAGGCAATAGGGGCCCAGGCAGTATAGGTGGCCACGGCGTAAGGGGCCACAGGCATTTTATGGGATGCAGGGGATAAGGGGGCCACAGGCAGGTAATGGGGCAAGGGTTGGGGCCCCATCAGTTATGGGCCAAGGCAGTAAAAGGGGGGGCCCAGGCAGGTAAATGGGCCACAGGGATATATGGGACCACGCAGTATTGGGCCCCAGGCAGTAAGGGGGGCCCCAGGAGTTTTTAGGGGGCCACCCGGCAGTATATGGGGGGCCACACGTATAGGGGGCCACAGGGAGTAATAGGGGGCCACAGGCAGTATAGGGGGGCCAAGGAGTATAGGGGGGCCACAGGCGGGAAAAAGGGGGCCAAAAACCCGGGTTTTTAAGGGGTCACGGGCCCCAGGGGTTTTGGGGGTTAACAGGCATATAGGGGGGCCCAAAAGGCCCGTATAGGAGGGCCACGGGAAAGGAAAATTTATGGGCCCCACGGGCCGGAAAATTTTTGGGCCACGGGGCAGTATAAAGGGGGGCCCCCAAAGCCGGGTATTGGGGCCCACAGGCAAAAAAGGGGGGCCCCACGGGCATTAAAAAAGGGGGGCCACAGGAAAGGAAGGGGGGGCCACCGGGCGGGTTAGGGGGCCAAAAGCAAAAATAGGGGGGGCCACAGGCAGTATAGGGAGCCACATGCAGAAAAGGGGGGCCCACAGGCAGTATTTAGGGGGCCCCACAGGCATATAGGGGGCCACAGGCAGTATAGGGGACCACGGGGGAAAAAAAATATGGGGGACCACAACCCAATATATGGGGGCCAAAAGGCATATAGGGACCCCCCACATTTCTACGGGGACCACGGGCGGGTAAATGGGGGGCCACAGGGGGAATAGTGGGGAACGGGCAGTATAGGGGCCACGGGCTTATAGGGGGCCACAGGCAGTTTTAAATAGGGGGCCACAAGTATAGGGGGGTCCACAGGGCTTTAAAAGGGGGCCCCCCGGCAGTATATAGGGGGGCCCAACTTGGGGGGGTAAAGGGGGCCACGGGCGGGTTATAAAAGGGGGCCACGGGCAGTAAGGGGGGCCACATCAGTATATGGGGGGCCACAGCGTATAAAGGGGCCACAGGCTGTGGGGGGGGGCCAAACAGGCACCTTTGGGGGCCACAGGCAGTATAGGTGGCCACAGGCATTATATGGGGAAAAGGGGAAACCGGGGCGGAAAATTCTATAAAAATAACAACATTAATACTTCACCTTAGCATCCCCGGCAGCGCGCTCTGCCTCTTACAAGGCCCGCGCTCCCCCCGGCAGCCCTGGGGGGCGCACAGCCTTTTGCGCCTGTGTCCCCCGGGGACAGGCAGGGCGTAAATGAGGTAAATTAAAATCGGGGCCCGCCCCAGCGGGGCAGACTACCGGGGGCGGCCCCTCAGGGGAAATGAGGACCCAGGGGGCCCGCTGGGGCCCGGGACTCGGAGAGGGTCCAAACACTGTCTCGGGGCGGGGAGCGCTCGCCCCTTTTGGTTTCCCGCGAAGGGCCCCGGCGTATGTGGGGCCCCGGGGGCCCACAAATTGGGGGACTAAAGGGGGGGGGGCCCCTTGGGTTGTTTCCAGTCCCCAAATTGGCCTACCTGGGGCCCCGGGGGGTTTGGGGGGCACAAGGGGGTTTTTTATTTCGGGGCCTGAGCCCCGAATAAACAGCCGGGCGACCCCCCAATGGGGGACATGACCACAGGCAAAGTATTTTGTTTTCCTGCCGGTGTGTGGGGTGTGAGGATGGCGGGGAATTCGGGAGAAAGCTACCCATCCCCAAGCACATTGAAAAAACCGGAAAAAGGGGGGGGAAAAGGTGAAGAGAGGGACAGATTTGGGGGTTGGCCCGGGGTGCTGGCCGGGCAGGGAAGCTACTGGCCGGTCAGGCTGGTTTTCCAGGACGTGCTCGTTCCCGAGGGGGCAAAAGGAAAAAAATTAGAACCAGGGAAAGGAGGGGCCCAGGCGGGCAGGAGGTTTAGAACAGGTGGGCTCCAATGACAAACCACTTACAAAAAGAAAAATTTTATAAAAGGCCCCCAGCGGGAGGCCCCTTTAACACTTTTTTTTAAATGACAGGGGCAATTAGGAAATTTGCAAACTTTTAAATTTCAAAAGCAACCCTTTCCCGACTTTTTTTTAAACATGGTTGAAAAACCCCCTTAAGCAACGGGTAAACTCTATTTTCACACTGGTTCCTTAGGCAATGACCCATTTGGCCATTAAAAAGGCCCAATTTTTTTTAGGTGTTTTTTCCTTTTTTCTAAAAACACTGAAAAAACGACTGAAAACATCCCCAAAACCCCTCAAATTTGAAAAACCCTCCTGTTTGCCCTCCACTGAGCTTCTTTTTTTTTTCGGCTTTTTTTTTTTACGGGTCTCTTTTTTGAAACATGTTCTAAAAAACGCCAGAGAAAGGAAAGAAAATTTACTCTAGATTCTATGGAAAGCAAAGGACGTTTTTTTTCCCGGGAAAATTTTTCCCCAGGGTTTTTAACAGTTTAAAAACCTTTTTTTAAATCTCCCAATAAAAGTGTCTATATTTTCCCCCGGTCCCGGGTTTGAAATAAAGGGGACATGTTTTTGTCGCTAATTTTTTTTTTGGGGGGAAATTTCAAGATTTTTGATCTAATGATGGCTAAAAACTTTTTTTAAGGATTTTGGCGCTAAAATCTTTTTCTTCAAGATTTTTTCAATTTAAATTTAAAATTCGTTGTGACGCTAAACATAGCTTTTTTTAACGGATTTTGGCGCAAAAAATTATTTTTTTTTTAAAATTTTTTTTGGGCGCAATAAAAGTTATTTCTCCCTATTGTTAAATAAAAATATTTTTTTTCAAGTTTTTGGGGCGCATTACATTTCTCAATTTTTAAATTGCTAAAAAAATTTTTTTTTTAATTTTTTTTGGCCTTTAAAATAAATTTTTACGGGTTTTTTGGCCCCAAATTAAATTATCTCGCTTTTTGTCGCAAAAAACCTTTTTTTCCCTTACAGATTTGGGAAAGATAAATTTATTAGCGCCAAAATCTTTAAAATGACTACAAAAACCCCATAAAAATGAAAATAATTGGTTTAAATCCCCTTTCGAAGGGGTTGGATTTTCCCTTCCAAGGGTTTAATTTTAAATGTATACATTGAAAAACCAACTTGAAGACAAGCAAAAAACCCGGGGAAAAAACCCGCCAAAAAACCCAAAAAATTTGCAAAAAAAATAAACTTCCGTTTTTTTTTTCAGCTGTTTTTTGAAAAGGGCAGGGGACAGAAAACTCATTTTTTAATGTTTGGGCCCCTTTTCAGGCTTTTTTTTGCCCAAACGCAGTGAAGGACATACCCTTTAAAAGTGCTTGCCTTGCTGAAACCGTATGTAGGGGAGATTTTCCGTTAACCCTATACAACAGCAAAGCCCCTCAGCCCCCCTGCAAAATTTGGGGTGTCCCCCAAACCCTTTGGGATAAGGGATCTCCTGAGTTACAAAGTGAAAGTAAAACCTTTTTCCCTGTAAAACTGGGGAAACCCTAGGGTTTTTGGCTGATGACATTTATTTGAGAAAAACCCTAAAATTTTTTCCATCTTCAATCAATTTTTTGTGTTTTTGTTGGAGGTGATGGGTTATTTCTTTAAGTCACACAAAGAAACCCAACATTTAAAATTTTGGCTCTTTGAAATAAAAGCAGGTGATTGGTTGTTTTTGGGCACCAAATCCCAAAGGGTTGTTTTGGGATTTTCAGTCATTTACCATTTTAACCCCACTGATATTTCCCTTTAACGGGCAAACCTTTATTACAGCCCAAAACCCCTTTTTTAAATCCCAAAAGGCTTTTTGGGTAATAAAAAAAAAAATACAAAAAAAAAAATTTAAATCTTTCCTGCTTTTTTTCCCTACTTAAGTTTTAGAAAAAGGCAAAAAATAGTTTTTATCACATAAGTTAGCTCTGGCTGTAAGGTAGTCACAAACTCTTCCTACTGATTTGGCAGCAATGGAAACCAAGTAAAGGCCCAGAAATAAAAAAATTAAAGGGTATCCACCCAGTGTCAATCCCAGGGGCCTTCCGGGTTTTTAAAATTTAAACCTTTGTTTTGCGGGAGAATGTTTGTTTCTTTTTTTATTAGCACCAAAAAAAATTTTGTATAAATAAAAATTTTATATTTTAAACAAAGCAAAGAAAAAAAAGGGAAAAAATATTATTTAAAAAAAACTTTTAGGGAATTATCACAAAAAGGTTTCCACTAAAAATTAATGACCCCCCAAGGGGGCAGTTCATCAACACGCCCCAATTCTTAAAAAAATATAAAGAAATACTAGAAAGCCCCCTTAAACGACCGCCACTTTTAATCATACTCGGGTTTAAACTGGCACTTGTTTAAAGCTTCAAAGGTAACTTTAAAAAACCTTTTAAAAGTTGGCTTAAAATTATGCCACTAACAAAACACAAAAAAACCCCCCTTTTTTAGTAAAGGCCGCCCCTTTGTTGGTTTTAAAATTTTGGTTTTAACCAAGGGTTTTTCCCCATTGGTGACTGGGTCCCAGCCCGGGGTTTTTTTTTGAGATGGGGTTAACCAATTTTCCCCCTGTGTATTTTTAAAGGCTGATCAAGGATACCCCTGAGGTGAAAATTTTGCATGGTTCCCCAAAACGATTTTTTGATTTAAAAGCCATTTTTTTATTTCTTTTCATTTTTTTACAAATTCCCAACCAACATTGTCTCCCCCTACCCAACATCTTACTTATGGTTTTGTAGCTAAACCCAATTTTGGGGCAGGCCTAAGATCTTTTCCCTGACACCCTTAGAAACCCTTTTTTGGGGCTTGCCCATTTTTTGAAAGGGGTTCGAGTGTGACTGTTTAAATTTTGGGGTCCTGGACAGGATTTCTTTAATAAAAGTTTTAAAAAAGCTTTCTTTAATGCGGGAAATGAGTGATTAGGAGCGTCTAAACGGGTCTGTGGGACCAAAACCCTTTTAAGGGTTTTTGGTGGGGGAACAAAACAATTCTCTCAGCAAAAGCAAAAAAAATTATATAATCTAATCAATGTTTTTTTTCTGGTTTCCCTATTTTTGAATATTCTAATCTCCCAAAGAAAAAATTTTAAACCTACCTTTTAAATTAAAAAACCTTTTAAAAGGGAAAAACTTTAATAACCTAAAATGAATAAAATAAACAAAATCACAACCCCTTTTTTCCCCTTTTTTAACAAAAAAAAAAAGTGTGGGGGGAAAAATTAAAAAAAAATGAAAATCCCACTCCGGGCAGCCTCAAACTTCAAAACCATCAATTACATAAGGCCAAAAGGTTTCATCAATTGGGGCGGGAGAAAACCCAAGAGGGGGGCCAAAATCTACAAGAAGGTCAAACACATCAAAGGGCCCTATTCGAAAACACCTTATCAAGGCCCCTTTTCCCAGACGGGAAAAACAACAAAAGGGGTTTTAAGAAAACCAGTCCCACAAGTCGAAAGTTGGCACCGTTTTTCAAAAATTATTTAGGGGAGAACCGTCCCCACCCAGGTCCCCCCCCATTTTAAATTAAAACTTTTCCTTCCAAAACCATTTTTCCCCCGCAGATTTAACACAAAATCTTAGAATCCTCCCCTTTTTTTCAGCACCGGCATTTCCCCCTTCCCCCAAAACCTCTGAACAAATTTCCCCAAGATTTTGGAAAAGAGGGGGAAACAGGCCAAAAGTTTTAGAGGCCCATTCTCCTAAGGGGGGGAACAGAAAATTTTGAGCCCCAAGGAGTTTGAAAAAACCCCCTATGGCCTGTCCCCCTCAAATCATATTGCCAAAAGGTAGTGGGGGGGGGGGGAATCCCCATTAAATAGAAGGTAGGCCTCTATTAAAAAAAGGTTTTAGTAGGTTTCCCGGGTTTGGGTTGGGGCAGTACATGGGCCCAAAGGGTTTAGGTATTTGGCCAAAGTAGGTAGGCTAGGTAGTTAGGGAGGTCCAGTTAATGGGTTACCCTAGAGAAAAAAGATAGAAAGATAGATAGAAGGGGGCTCTGGGTAGGAAAGTATTTAAAGGCCCCGGTTGGGTGGGGCACCCCCTAAGGTAGGTAGGTAGGCGTAAGTAGGCCCCGGTAGCTAACTAGCCAGTAGGGGGGCCCACATTTAGGCTGTAGGGGGGCCAAACAGGAAAGCAAGTCAAAGGGTGGGGCCCAAAACATGGTAGGAAAATAAGCTATGGGGGACTTTTAAAAAAGGCAGGCTAAAAGCAAGGCTATAAAGTCCATTAGTCGGGGAAAAGGTTTAGATTTACAGGGGCCCCAAAAATAGGCAAGGTTTAGGGGGGGTTTTTTGGGGGGTCCCCTTTATGGGCAGACGGGGTTTAAAGGTTTCAATAGGGCCCCTATGGGGAAAGTCAGGCCGGATTTGGGTAGGGGTATGGGCCCCAAAAAAAGGGGCGGGCTTTTGGTTTAGGTAGCAAAAGGGCCCCAAAAAGATAGGCAGGCAGGGAAAAGGTCCCATATAGGAAGGAAGGCCTGTTTTTTGGTAGAAATAGGGGGACATATAGACAGGCAGGGATTTTAAAATAAAACAAAAGGGCCCAAATAGGAAAAGACAAAGGGATAAGGTAGGGTATTAGGGGGCCATAAAAGAAAGGCAGGGATTTGGAACAAAAGGGGTCAAAAAGGCAGGCTTTTGTTTAGGTGGCTATAGGGCCATATTGTGGGCAGACGGGGTTTTTAGATAGTTATGGGGCCATATATAGATAATAGGAAGGCGGGTTAGGGTGTCTAAAAGGGAAAAATTGTAGGCAGGCAGGACTTAGCGTAGGTTATAGGTGCCATATATATAGGCAGGCAGGGTTTAGGTTGTCTATAGGGGCCATATAGGTAGGCAGGCAGGGCATGGGTAGTCTATAGGGGACATATATATATATATATAGGCAGGAAGGGCTTAGGGTAGTCTATAGGGGCCTTATACAGGCAGGAAGGGCATAGGGCAGGCTATAGGGGCCATAATATGTAGGCAGGCAGGGCCTTCTAGGGTCGGTCTTAGGGGCCACTATATATAGGGAAGACAGGGATATCTAGGGTAGTCTTTGGGCGCCCAAACAGGTCCGCCCAGCGGCAAGTGAAACTTACATTATATTCATTGTGGCGGCGGCGCAGGGCCGAACTATCTGGGTAACATACGTTTTAGCAGCTGCCCCGGTAGTCACGCCCCTACACAGAAGCCTTCACGCTCCTACAGTGGTAATCATCTAACACGTGTCGCGCACCGCACCGGCTGGGAAGCCCGGCAACCGGTATGGTGCAACAGATCATAAACTGCCTGGTGACGCCCATGGGTTGTTTCACAGCCAAAGGCATTGGATACTTTATCAGGCCTGATGATTGTCACAATGCTGAGCTTTAAGTGTAGGTAATCCTTACAAGATGAGTTACTGCATATATCGCAGTATATGGATATGAAAATGGATGACACAGTGTTCCAGCAAGACAATGACATGAATGATACCCTGCCCTCATATGGAACATCCTTGTTGTAGATTGAACCTGCCTGGAGGGGAAGGACCAAGGGGCAATTATTATAGAAACCATAACTTGCAACATTTCAACACTGTTTGGCGCGTACGGGTAGGGTCCCCAAAAGGGCCCCCCTCTTAGAAGGAGGTCAGTGAAACCTCACTGCAGACTGGAGCCGGCTGCGGAGGTTCTCTGTATTAGAAGTGGTATCAGGGCAGTGTCATGAGATGCTGTCCTGAAGCCACTGACTGCGGCCACCGGGGTGATGCTCTTATAGCTTCCTACATAGGAAGTTAACAGAGCTACGGACCCAGTGCACTGCTGGGAGGAGGGAGTGGGGCATAACAGAAGACACAAAGCTCCGCCTCCTCTCCACAGTAGAGCAGTATCTGATGATCCAGGTATGAGTGTATTTCAGTGTTTGAGGGAGGGGTGTGAGTGTATATTTGAGTGTGTGGGAGAGAGGTGTGTGTATATTTGAGTGTGGGGGGTATGTGTGTCATATTTTGTGTGTAGTGGGGGACTCAGAGTAGAGGTCGTGGTGTTTATATTGAATGCGGATGTGGAGAGGGTTTAGAGCATATTTGTCCACCCTCCCAGACTGGGCAGGAGGTTCCCACAAATGGGGGTCACCTCCTGCCCCCACGAAAGGGTCAGTGAAACTTCTTAGATCTGAAAGGCTACAGGAATTTCTTAAAGATAAGCGGTGCCGGAGCAGTGTCATAGGATGCTGCTGCAGCCCCTGCCACATCCCTCCTGCGACCTGTCTCTGGCGGTTGCAGGGGCAGGAGACAGGCTGCAGAGGGCAGAAGTTGCCCTTTCTCACTATCTCCTGCAGCCTGCGGTCTGTCTCCAGTGGCTGCATGGTGCTAGAGACAGGCCACAGGGGCTGGCTGGAGTTGCCCCGTTGTCTCCTGCACCCTGTGGTCTTTCTCTGGCAGTCGCAGAGGGGCAGGAGACAGACCGCAGGGGATAGATTATCCAGCCTATATGTATTTGTGTGATTAATGTTTGCTTATTTACAGGTTTGGACTACTTCGGATCCGGTGGACTATGTCAGTTCAAATTTGGATCTTTTTTTAAATAAAATTGTTAAAGAGGGCTGTTGTCGGGAGTGCATATTTAAATACAAGTTTTTCGTATCTGTTTTTTTCTCCATTTAATTCCAATGATGGTAGCGGAGGTGTCTGACAGACGCCTCCTCATTACTATCTCTCAGTCTTGGGGCGGCATGTATGAAATTTGGTGTTTAAACGCCAAATTTCATTCACATTATAATAGCATAGAATGCGTCAATGATTATTGAAACACTATAACAAGCGCGACTTGAAAATTGACAAAAGATTCTCACTACTTATTATTCTGAAGGCTTTCTCAGTGAATGTAAACAGATTTTATCCCACTGCTCTTTAAACCTCATTAAATTAATTATTAAATTTAAAGAAGAAAGAATTAAAGTGTCTGCCATGGATATTAGTGTATTGGAAGATGAAGTTGTAGAATTTCACGATTTGCCAACCATTTTTTTAAGTCTAGTCCAAACAATATTACTCATCCTATATCTCAAAAGTATGAAAAACTACTTTGAAACACTAATAGCCAGGGCAAAAACAGCACCGAAAATGCGCCAAAAAGCATGCCAAAAAACTTACGCCGAGTTTTGGAACATTGTTTTGAAGCTATCACAATTGGATTCCTATTGAGATTTCAGCATTGAAACGAATTCAACATGACACATTCTTTTTTCACAAGACACCCAAAAACAATATCAAAGAAGAGCCGAAAAAGTGCTGTGGCCGAGTACCTCGTCGTGTGTGAACTACAACGCTGTTTTATATAGGAATCAATGAAAATGAACTGAGGCCGTTTTGGGGGCCTTTTTTGTCACTATTTTGGGAGAAAAAAATCTCTGATAACAACATCAAAATCAGACATGCAAACTTACCCTTAGGATGTGTCCACATGAAAAAATACTGTAGGATTCTGAATTAGTATTGCTCAGTAAAACCTGAGAATTTTTACTCATGTTTGGTGTTTTTTTTGTCAGACAGTGTAGAGATCTACCCACACATTAGTGAGATATATATATATATATTTATATATATTATATATATTATTTATATATATATAATATTTATTATTTTTTTTTTTTTTTTTTTTTTTTTATTTTTTTTTTTTTTTTTCTTTATTTTTTTTTTTTATTTTTGTTTTTTTTTTTTTTTGTTTGTTGTTTTTTTATTTTTTTTTATTTCTAAAATAAAAAAACTAAAACAAATCATTATATATATATATATATTTTATCTCACAGATGTGGGTATATCCCTCAATTTTTTGTAAATATTGCATTATATATTTTTATGGAACAACACTGAAGATATGACACACTGAGACGATGTAAAGTGTCAGTGTACAAAGTATCAATATGCTGGTGCACAGCTTGCATGACAGTGTAAATTTGGTGTGACCACAATAACTTAACACACTGCCATCAATTTCTAAACCGCTGGCAACAGAAGTGAGTATACCCCTAAGTGAAAATGGAGAAATTGTGCTCAATTTGCCATTTTCCCCTTCTTGGTGTCATGTGGCTCGTCAGTGTTTCAATATTTCAGGTGTGAATAGGGAACACGTGTGTTATATTTGGTGTTATCACTCTCAGACTCTCTCATACTGGTCACTGGAAGTTCAACATGGCTGGGGAGCTAAAAAAAAAACAAGAATTGCTGCTCTACAAAAAGATGGCCTAGACTATAAGAAGATTGCCAACACTCAGATCAGGCCTCGCCAGGTCAAACCCATACAGAAGTTGAGTGCACATGCTCAGCGTCTTATCCAGAGATTGTCTTTTCAAAATTAAATGGATGAGTGCTGCCAGCATTGCTGCAGAGGTTAAAGGGCGGTGGGGGGTTATGATGTCATTGCTCAGATCATCTTTGACTTACTTGCATCTAATTGTTCTGCTGGCTGTCGTATCAGAAGGAATTCTTTCAGAAGATGGATGCAAGAAGCCAGAGCAAACAGTTTCCTGGAGGACAAACAGAAGAAGGACATCGGATTCACTAGAAACCATGTCCGTGGGTCCTGATGAGGGAGCCGTTTGAAATGGAAGGCTTCGTGAAGCTTGTGTTATGGGGCCGCCATTACCAACTAATACCTCATATTTAATATTTTTCCAGTATGCCCTTTTTTTTTGCCAAATAGTTCCAGTGCTCGGGGGACACTTAGAAAATGCCTGGGACAGCCCGCCCTGGTTCTAATAGTTGGTGTTGTCACAACTAATAGGTTGTAAGCACAGCTGTTTGTACCCACCGTATCTATATTTATGGAACCTCTTTTGTATCGCTTATTATATGCAATATGTCAAGTACACCGGCAACCACATCCATCATGCCGCGAGGTTGTGCATGAGTGATTGTTTCATTGGGTTACTTTGCATCTGTGCAATCTCTCCATGCATTATACTGAGGCTTTTCTGCATGCTGGTCGTGAACAGGTGTTAAGTTGGTGTGCCCCAGTTTTTATCTTGCTCTAGCAATTAGCTGCACATGTGATCTTTTTCCCAGTCAGCATAAATGGCAAAGTTGCTAGCTACTGGGTTCATGTTTGTTCAGCCATTGAGCTGTTAACAAGCCCCAAAGACTTGGAGTGTTTTTTTGTTCTGATGAGACCAAGACAGGACCGTCTAAACAACATTATGGGCCCTGGGCAGAGCTGTGCAGTGAGCCCCCCAACCAATATAACTACTCACAGTAATAAATATATACATTATCAATAACATAAACGTATAACCTACAACACCACCATATGGAGACCATATAGTGTTCAGACAGCAGTTCAGGTTGCATCTCCTGAAATAACCCCTGACATCCAAGGACTCACAGGAGATGTCTGCTCTCATGAGTCATTCTCTTCTCTGATGAGTTGTTCTCTCTTCATCGGATCCTGACCACCATGGTGATTTCTCCCACCCACAATTCATGCCTGCCGAATTTACAACACAAACATCTTAAAATCATCACTTTTCCAGCACCTCCCTATCAAGTCCTTCCTCTAGTATTGGCACCCCCCATTAAATAAGTAGGTGGAAATGTTGCCCACCATTAAGTAAGTAGGTATATAGAACCCATTAGATAGGTGTCTATGCCCACTGTAGGTAGATATAGTAGTCTTCTGTAGGTAGATAGTTATATATGCCCCATGTGGGTAGATATACAGCCCACTGTAGATAGGTAGGTATATATGCCCCCCGTAGGTAGATAGTTAGGTATACAGCCCCATGTAGATGGTAGGTATAAATCCTCTCAACCCCCATCCTACTGTAGGCAGATATACAGCCCCCGGGAAATATGTAGGTATATAACACCCTGTAGATAGGTATACAGCTCCTTGTAGGTATATAGTTATATATCGCCCTCTGTAGGTATACTTTCCTGCTGTAGGTGTATAGCCCCCTTTAGGTATACAGCCCCTTGTAGAAATATATATATGTATATATATATATATATATATATATATATTTATATATATATATATATATATATATAGTTCGCTGTTGGTATACAGCCCCCTGAAAGTATATATGACCCTGTATATATACAGCCCCTAGAAGGTATATATGCCTCCTGCAGGTGTATATAGCCCTGTTAGGCTGGTATTATCCCATGTTAGTATAACTGCCACCTGCATGTATATATGCCCTCTGTTTGTATACAGCCCCTGTAGGAATGTATTTCCCCTGTATGTATACAGCCTCCTGTAGATATATATGCCCCTTGAAGGTGTATATAGCCGCCCTGTAGTTATATAGCCTGCTGTAGGTGTGTATAGCCCCCTGTAGGTGCATAGCCCCCTGTTGGTAGGTAGCCCCCTCTGACTATTTAAAGACATTTAAAAAAAAACCTATAAAAAATTATCCCTTTCGATTCCCATGCCTGAGGAGTGGGCTGCGGAGAAAATAGTATGCGGCGGTAAGTGGCCGTGCGGGTCTTCATGCCACCTCTGCCTGGATGTGCCGCCTGGACCTGCTGCACAGGCCGAGTATTGCTCGGGGGGGTCGACTCCCAACCCTGCTTCCAGGCATTGGTATTCACTGCTGGCGCATGACTCTTTACAGCGTGAAAAAATAATGCCCCGAGCTCCTGTTTTCACTGGGTAGGGTAAGTAGCCGGCCATTCTTAATATAAATGATTCAATAGATGTATACCACGATACTCCAAGCCACTATATCGAGCTGCCTTCTCAGCTCATATGCACCTGTTATCAATGATAGTGAGCTTGATCATTCAAATATATTGCAAAATATTTATTATATACATCCAAAAACCTCAGGACAGACGTTATAAAAGTTCATATGATGATAGAAAAATGAGTAGTGGTATACTTAGGTTACATGTCCAGCTTGCAGCTCATATCGGATGAAAGTTCACTCAATCAGAGTAGCAGAGGAGATGTTGACATGGAGCGAGCAACACACTTGGATAGCAACGTTTCGAAGTTCATCATATGAACTTTTATAACGTCTGTCCTGAAGTTTTCGGATGTATATAATAAATATTTTGCAATATATTTGAATGCTCAAGCTCACTATCATTGATAATAAGTAGCCGGACAGGCAGGTACCTTGTGCTCCTAGAGCCCCCGGGCAGCCACCTACCCTGCCCAATGGAAAAGATGGCTCTGGACCAATATAAACTTATTTGGTTCAGATGGTGTCAAGTGTGCGTGGCGGCAACCAGGTTAGGAATGTAAAGACAAGTATGTCGTGCCTACAGTCAAGCACGGTGGTGGGAGTGTCATGGTTCGGGGCTGTATGAGTGCTGCTGGCTGTGGGGAGCTACAGTTCACTGAGGGAATCATGAATGCCAACATGTACTGTTACATACCTATCACCTCCCTTCAGAGACTGGGCAGTAGGGAAAAATTTCAACTGATAATGACCCCAAACACACCTCTAAGACGACCACTGCCTTGCTAAAGAAAATGAGGGTAAAGGTGCTGGACTGGCCAAGCAGGTCTCGAGACCTTTACCCTATTGAGCATCTGTGGGGCATTCTCAAATGGAAGGTGGAGGAGCACAAGGTTTCTAACATCCACTGGCTCTATGATATCATCATGGAGGAGTGGAAGAGAATTCCAGTGGCAACCTATGAAGCTCTAGTGAACTTGATGCCTCTAGAAGTTAATGGGATACCTGTCTCACAAAGTTTTAGCCCCCCTTGGCTGAGGCAAGACAAGATAGTGTCAGACCTGCTGTTTCCAGTGCTGTTGGCATACTTATTATGTAAGGCTTCTTCTAATAAGGCGCAGTGCTGGACTAATTATGGTCGGATAATACAAAATATTGACCCTGCATTCTCACTTAGGGAAATTGTTTCCAGCGGTTTAGACATTGAAGTCTGTGTGTTGAGACCACAGCAAAATAGGTGGTGTTTAGACAGCTTGGGCAAAATCAACAGCTAGCTTTAATCCTGGGCAACAAAAAGTGCCTATGAACACGCCATTCTGATCCATCTATGATCTGAGTGCCTGATAATTTCTATGGCACCATATCTGAGAGACTCTACCAATTCTTCCGCGAACCCTAGAGGATAACTTTTCCAGGAAAAGTTAGCAAGAATGGCCATTCCGCACCAACAAACATACTACCTTGGCCCAAAACTGCCCCCCCTTAAAGGGGTTTTTTCTTGGCCTACAAAGTTCAGGTCCTGTCAAAGATTGGAGACAGTTTAAAAATAAGCACTTTTGAATTCGGGTTCGATTTTACTAAATAATTTTAGTTATGCAGCTCTTAGCTAATCTGTTTCTGTCTAAAGCTAAATCAAGCTATGCTTAGGTTTCGGAGAACACCCCCTGTTGTGATTGGGCTGCCTGATATTTTGTTAGCCCTATTGGGGACATGCCCACCTGGATCGGGGAAACGTCCACTGTGCTGTCGATTGGCTAGCCTGCACTCTGTGCTTACTCCCATATGATGCTGTGGGAAAACTGAATGTGTAAACAGCTCTTCTGTTCTGTCTGTGTTAATAATGGCTGCCTGAGCTTTTATATGCTCATCTCCCTGTGATAGACTCTATGGCAAGGAATTGGGCAATTACTGAGTCTCTAGCGGTTAGTTTCACTCTCCCCCCATATAACTTTATACAGTCTGCTCCCCCTCTAACTCCTGCCTGGTAACAGGAGGCGAAACAGAGTGTATTTCTCATATTTATTTAATCATTTCAGACTGTATGTATAACTGTTTACACCAAAGCAGGTGTTCTGGTTACAAGGAGCTTGTGGAGGGAGGGGACAGCTCTCCAGGCATGAGAACTGACTATTGCAAGAGGTCTGCAGAGATGTGACATCCTCTCCCTTCCACTGGCTCACACAAAATGATGATGTCCCCAGTCTTCAGTGAGGGAAGACACGCCTACTGGGAGGAGAGACTTGCCCCTGGATTTGAAGCTGTTGGAGACAGAGAAAAAGCTCAAAGTCTGTACTGAGAAAACCCCTTTAACCTCCTCTAGCCACTGATTAAATTTTATTTACTGAAGGTAATGTTTGTTTTTTAACCTAAATAGCCTGGATTCCAGACTGAAAAATTGAGTTAAGGGTGCGTTCTCACAGCAAAGACCAAATACTGTTCGTAAAATATTGTTTTTTTTGGCACACAGGAGGACAGCTTTTGTCCGCGGGTTGCAGATTCAAGCTTTCTCCCTTCCCACCCACATGTTCATGTTCTGCCCAAAAATCGGGCGGAAGAATGAACATGTTCTAAAATTTTAGTAATGCAAGGCAGTCGTTTAAAAACCGCACGGCGGAAAAATCGGAGTGCAGTGTGGCTGATGGCACGATTTAAATTACAAGTAAAAAGGCTGAATGTCGCTTAACAGACGGTTTTCAAATTGAAAAACCATTTATAAAACCAATTGAAAACCTGTGCCGTATGGACAAGCCCTAACACTCTTGCATTGTAGCATCAAACACAACCTGGGAAGATATTTTTCATGAGCTGTATAACAAATATAATAAATATACTACAGACAGAGCTCAAGTTAATTACGCTTTTAAAGGGTAAAAACACAAAGTGTAAAACAAAAAAGTCCTCATTTTTGGTCATTTAGAGCCAATATAAAGGACTGTTTTGTACTTTTTAAAAAGAATAAACTGAAAGTATGGGATTCTGTAATGAATATTTCCTTTAAACTCATCCTTCCCCTTTGCTGATATAAACACAATACAGTACAAGTTTATTGTAAAGTATCTACTATCAAGTGTAAAGTATTCCCCAATAAACAGTGCAAAATATGCATTTCCTACAAAATGATACATTTTTAGGTCTTATTTTAATTACTACTTCTTGGCACCTCATGAGAGTTAGATTTTATTTTACACTGTTCTACATAGGGAATTAATTAAAAACTATGCTGAGTAAAAAGTGCAGTAAATATACCAATGCTGTTTAGCTGTAGACTACCAAAGGGGCTGGATGGCGCTGTGCACCCTGTAGCGGTATAGTTGTCTGACAAGTCCCACAATGCTTCCATTCCTTTTATGTACCTAAAACCCCTACTACACAACAAGCCAGAACATTGTGCTCACAACAGCATCTTTAATATCATGCCAAGCATTTCAGAGTAAATAACACATTCCTTTATAACTGCGTGCTAAAACGAATTTCATATATCGGCAAATATTCAGCAATGCTCAAGTCTGTTTTTGACAGCATGGTCTACCAGAGGTACTGTTTACACATTTTCATCAAATCTCATGGAAGATAGCTGTCAAGTAATATTGTCCGTGCTATTCAGAGAATGTTCTTGTATATACAATAATCAGAATAAGTCACATATTTACTTTTAGTCATTCATTGTGAACATGACATTGTATGCAATACTGTCAGTTATTTGCAGTGAAGCAGATATTAATTTAATCATTTAAGTTTCACGTTGCAAAAATTTAACATATAGCTCGAGTTATTGACTTTACTTCATGGCTTATATCTTGTGGAACTTTTTCTAGATACCAAGATGTACAAGTCGATGTGTAAAGTGTAACATTTTACAATATTGTTTTATCACAAACCATATGTAAGAGAAACATGGACCACACATCCTTACTATACTTTGATCTAATGCTTCTCAGCATAATTTTTTATTCTTTTACATATTGTTTTATCACAAGACTTGTATATAAGGGAGTTTAAAATGTTTGCTACACAGGGATCTGCGGTAACTGCTTATATAGCAATACAGTTCAGAGTTGACTTACCGCTCTGTTGGGCAATATGACAAACAAACCAACCTGGTAAAGTTAAAAGACACTTTCCTTCAAAGTTCCATGAGTATTACCCTACTATTCTTAGAAGAGCCTGCTGCATGTAAGGGTGCTTTCACACAGTGCAATTTTGTTGCAATTTGTCTGTCACAGTAGTGAAGTACAGTAAAACTGCCTTTATTATTATCTTTACTCAATATCCTAAATTGTTTGGAAAGGTGCCGAAAGTAAGTGATCAATTATTGTGTTTATGGTCCACAAGACTAAGAGCATGTCCCCACGGCATGGGTTTTCAGACGGTTTTTCAGACCGTTTGCGGTTTTGCAGACCATCAGAAAAACTGGCTGAAAATGAGTACAGTGGGAACGCTATGGAAAACCCGTGCAGCAGTCCCCACTGCACAGGTTTTCTGCCCGCGTGCCGCCCGCAACCCATTCTACATGCACATTCTTCCGTCTGGTTTTCGGATGGAATATGTGCAAGTGAATGTGAAGGGGGAGGGCTTTTCTCCCCTCATCGCGAAGAAAAGCCGCCCTCCCCCACCCCCCGCGGCCATAGGAACAGCCGCAAAACAGGACAAATACCGGCCGGATAAACCGACCAGTATTTGTCCCCTGCCGTGGGGACGCACCCTAAAAAGTTCACTAAAAAGAACATGCAAATGTACCGCTAGTGGGCAGAATTTTTATTTTAAGAGTTTACTGTACCGATATTAAGAAGAAGGGATCCAGCCTCCTCATAAAAATAACTTTATTCAATAATGTTAAAAACTGACAGAAAAGGCAGTAGCTAGATTTTTAACATTATGAAGTAAAGAAGCTTTTTCTTATAAGGACACTGGATCTTGTTTTTAATGTTAAGTTTCTCCTTACTTTCCATCTTCTGTGTTCCCTCCTGGCCAGCTGAGCTGGATACCTTCTCTTATATTTTACAGATTTACACATCCTATAGGCAATATCTGAAAAAGCTGCTGGCTGTTAGTTGGTAGTCAGGTTAAATCTCAAGCTTATGCTATAAATGTTATCATTGCTGTTTGTTAATGAACACCCACAGGAGCATATAGTTTTGTAGCTGCGCATAGTTCAACAGTATGAACCTGATGTATTTCCATCTTCGATTTAGGGTCTTTATTACAGACACATAGGAACTCTATTAACAGCCATATGGTACTTTCATGAGGAGTTTTATACTAACCTGGAAGCAATGGTAATACTCCCAGCCACAATATTTTATCTTACAGATTCCTGAGAAAGAAAATCCACTGTGTACCTTCATACAAAATGTATCTGTAATACACCAGTGAGAATGAGGCCTTACCCTTTCCATTAAAACAACATGTGTCTGGAAGATATTGTTATGTCCTTTTTTACTTTGATCAGAATGTTTCTCTAAAGATGGCGCTGATCATTGCATCATAAATGTTGAATAAGGTGTGTTGATGCATGTGCTAGGTTAGACTAGTTAGCTGATTCTATAACCTATTTCATCCCTGAGAATATTCTTATTTCCTTGTTAAAACTTTGTTTCCTGTTATATTTTACATTTACATAAATTGTAATTGTCCTATATAATTATGTGCTACATAGAACTTCACTTGGGCACAACATTTTTTATAAACTTGCAGCATAAGAACAGATGAGAAGTGAGTAAGGAGCTAGTTGGAATTGCTGCAAGGGGAATAAAATGTATTTATTAGAACATATACATGGACAGCACACATCGGGTATGGAAAGCAGAGCAGCAAACGAGTTAAAGATTTCCTAGCTTGACTTATAATAACCTGCAATGTTTCCTGATGATAGCAAGAAATTGTATGACTAGAAAGATAATGAAACATGTCATTAAGAAGGCAAAAGTCTTATTTAACAATGCCATGCTTTGCAAAGCAGAACCTGCACACCGTGACTCTTCCAAAGCGTGCGTTTAAAGCCACAAAAATAATTTAAAGTCTTTATTAAATTCTCTAAGGAGCTATTTCGAGAAAGCAAAGTAATCAGAAAAATGTTCCCTAGGTTACAGTTACCTGCATGTGTCCCAAATCTGTTTGTTAACATTATGTACATTGTACAATGTAATGTAGACTGCAATAGTTAGTGTGTATTATGATTACCATAGGTTGGAACACTGAACAATAGTAAAGTTAAAATGTCAAAATTACATAAAAATTAAGGTGCTCCTGGACCAAAGACAAACTAAAGTAGAGAACGTGGTTAGGGTCAGCACTGAAGTCCCATTAGGATGTAGATGAGGAGGTAATGCAACAGACCATCCAAAGCGGGGTAGCCAAACCCGCTATATCAAATCCCCGGAAAAAAATAGTAACCTGGATGTCAGCATAAAACAACTCCTTTATTAGAGTCCTGAGTACATGAAGCAACGTTTCGGCTCCAAAAAAGAGGTGAGCCTTTTTCAAGCATAGTTTACAAGTGTCAAGTGCCTTAATATATATGTAAATGAATGTGCATCATCATATCCAACAACCAATCACAGAGTAATACATATAATAAGCCCTACCCATCAATATCAATAATCCATACAAAGTTATGTGTCAATATAAAACATCATATAAAACATCATATAAGACCTAAATAAGCGGGACTCATAGCAGGTATAATGTAACTTACTGAGCTATCGGCGTCCTCCAACTGTTACTGTGCCTGCTCTACCTTCTCAGGCGCCGCACCGAGCTCGGCGTCTCTCAAACGCTACTGCGCATGTCCAACATGAGCGCGCATGCCCGTTAGTGATCTAGCATCGCACATTCAGTGCGCATGTCCGTTGCCAGTACCTGGCGAAACTAAGAAGATTGCTATACAGCATTAAGGTTAAGCCAAGTAAGACAGCATTTTAAAGGCAGCATAAAAATAGATTATTCAAGGAACACATAGCGGAGCTCACTAATGACAAAGGCAATTTAGATGTCATCACCGCTAAGAATGGAAATGTCATCACACATTTGTGACAGACAATCCCAAAAAGCAGGAACACCCATCTCCATCAGTAACGCACAAAGTGTGAACTGATGGAAAAGTGCAGCATCTTAGTGCCTGTCATGGTCCCCAAAAGTTCCAACTTCATTTTTGCTAACCATATTAAGCTGTCATAAACACATATAGGCTAAAACCATTGATAATCCTGTTTATAATCATAAGAAGAGCGTTTTTATTGAACATCATAGATGATAACCTGTCAAACTGGTCCCGCTTATTCTTATCTTCCTCCTATAGAATATAAATTCACAAATCAAAAACCGTGATGTGATATACGTGCTTAAATGTTAAAAACATTATTACTCAAACAAAGGGGCCCATATAATACATATCAAAGAATTAAAACAAAATTCATAACTGTTAGTATTAAACTCCAGATTAAGACCAGAAGGGTAAAGAGAATTCAATTTAAAAATCCATTGTAATTCTTTCCTCAAGAGCAACTTCTCACGGTCCCCTCCCCGTTTAAATGGGGGAACATGGTCAATAATCCTAAACCTCAACTGAGAGATAGAATGATTGCATTCAATAAAATGACGAGCAACTGGTAGAGCCTGAGAAGGTAGAGCAGGCACAGTAACAGTTGGAGGACGCCGATAGCTCAGTAAGTTACATTATACCTGCTATGAGTCCCGCTTATTTTGGTCTTATATGATGTTTTATATGATGTTTTATATTGACACATAACTTTGTATGGATTATTGATATTGATGGGTAGGGCTTACTATATGTATTACTCTGTGATTGGTTGTTGGATATGATGATGCACATTCATTTACATATATATTAAGGCACTTGGAAAACTTGTAAACCCATGCTTGAAAAAAGGCTCACCTCTTATTTGGAGCCGAAACGTTGCTTCTTGTACTCAGGATTCTAATAAAGGAGTTGTTTTATGCTGACATCCAGGTTACTATTTTTTCCAAAGACAAACTAAGTCATTGATGTCTGTTCTTTCCTTATTAGTAATAAGAGTAATGTGTCATGCAGGTGTGTCATCACAATCACTTTCTGGCTGCACGGTGGGTCAGTGGTTAGCACTGTTTCTTCGCAGTACTGGGATCCTGATTTCAAATCCCATAAAGGCCAACAAAGAGTTTGGATATTCACCCTATGTTTGTGTGGCTTTTGCCCACATTACAAAAACATACTGATAGTTTAATCTGGAATTAAATACCCAATGGAAAAACTGACCAATGTGAATAGTGATAATCTACAGTACAGACCAAAAGTTTGGACACACCTTCTCATTCCAACAGTTTTCTGTATTTTAATGACTATAAAAATTGTAGATTCACACTGAATGCATCAAAAACTATGAAATTAACATATGTGGAAATTATATACTTTACAAAAAAAATGTGAAACAACTGAAGATATGTTTTATATTCTAGGTTTTTCAAAGTAGCCACCTTTTTCTTTGATTACTGCTTTGCACACTCTTGGGATTTCTCTTTATGAGCTTCAAGGGTAGTCACCTGAAATGGTTTTCACTTCACAGGTCGCCCTGTCAGGTTTAATAAGTGGGATTTCTTTCCTTATAAATGCCATCTTGCCATCAGTTGTGTTGCTCAGAAGTCAGGTGGATACACAGTTGATAGTCCTACTGAATGGATTGTTAGAATTTCTATTATGGCAAGAAGAAAGCAGCTAAGTAAAGAAAAACGAGTGGCCATCATTACTTTAAGAAATGAAGGTCAGCCAGTCCAAAAATTGGGGGAACTTTGAAAGTGTCCCCAAGTGCAGTGGCAAAAACCCTCAAGCGCTACAAAGAATTAAATGG